>PVJH01013127.1:0-61594 GCA_004026705.1 Nesogale talazaci | reverse complement strand
TGTTGACCTCCTAGAGTGACCCCTAGTTGAGTTGGATGGGGTGCCAATACCCTGGCCCCAAAGTATATCCTTGTCACTCCATCTGTGACTCTACGCTCTGCTGCACACTCTTAGTGCTTTGCATTGGTGTGGTTGTGTCCAACAGGGTATAATCTTGACCCCGCTTCTTCTTCCTGGCCCCAATAGGCCTTGGGTCTGCAAGGGTAGCCGTATTTCTTAGTGGGGCTGGCCGTGCAGTCCTCTTTGTGCAGTATCTGTTCTGAGTGAGATTATTGCCCTGAAGGCTTGGTGGGCCAGGATGCACATCATTCTCTCTTCCTCCCCTTTCATTTGTTCTCATGTGCTCTGGTCATGCTTATCTCACTCCCAAGCTTCAGCTTCAGTGCTGGCCTCCAAGGCAACTTCCTCTGGTAGAGAGGTGGCTGCCCCTATAGTTGGGGTTGGCGTTGTGTTCTCAGGCCCCTCCACTGGTTCTCCACTCCATGCTGTCGTGCTGCATTCACATGCTGGGTCTCCGGGTTTAAGTTTGGTCCCTCTTTCCCTGTGGAGATATAAACAGTACGCTCTCCTTTGATGGTTTAGTGCCCCCTTCCCTTTCTATACATCGCCATCTGCCTCCCCTCCCCCCTTGATGGCTACCATATGTAGCCTTAGATTTGATCTGGCCCCTGCCATATTACCTGGGCCTTCTCCCAGGTTTTTCTCTAGAGTAGTTTTTCCCGATGCTGTGTTCCAATTTTAAAATTATTAATATGCTTACCTCAGTGGATTCATATTGTACATGTCCTTTTGCACTTGGCTAACTTCACTTAGCATAATTTCCTCCAGTTCTTCCCATGCGGTGAAGTGCTTCATACGTTCATCACTGCTTTTCAGCGATGGGCTTCTTAAGCACTGACAGGAGTCTCTACGTGACTTTGATGGCTTCAGAGGTCCAGTTCCATCAGGGTAAACCCATGTGACTTCTCTTCCAGCTCCTCCAGTTTCCAGGACTCAGAATCTATCAGCATGCTACCACGTTGTCTTGTCAGTAGACCATCTCCAAGACACTGGGTCTTGTCTCTCACCTCCAATTCTCCCACTGAGCTAAGAATAGTTTCAATCTGCCAACCGTGTGGACTGCAGTCCACCAGGTGTCTCAACTTGAGTGAAACGGAAGGTGATCTGAACTAAGAGGGAGCCTGGCAACAAAAATGACAGAGACAGAGGAAGACACTGAGAGAAGGGCACATGGCAAGAAATAAAGACAAAAGAGTTCAATACTGTTACATGTAGTCCTGCAATCATGGTGACTAGATGAATGCATGGGGTAGCATACCCACAATCATATATCGTTTAGATAGAGGATTTAAAAAAAATCACTTTATTGGTGCCTTTCATAACTTTTTTAACAATCCATACATCCATTCTTTTAAGCACATTTGTACATATATTGCCATCATTCTTTCAAAGACATTTTCTTTCTACTTGAGTCCTTGGTAGTAGTTTCTCACTTTGCCCCCTGCCTTCCCTCTCCCTTCCACATTCCTGAACACATGATAAATTTTAAATTATTTAAATTTTCATATCTTACACAGTCCACAGTCTCCCTTCACCCATGTTTCTGTTGTTCATCACCCTCGGGGGGGGGGGCAATTATACTCAATCATTAAAATTGGTTCCCGCCTTCTTCTCTCACCTTCCCTCTACCCTCCTAGTATTGCTACACCCATTATTGTTCCCGAGGGTTTTATCTGTCCTGCCTTCCATGTATTGAGAGCTCTTATCTGTACCAGTGTACATGCTCTGGTCTAGCTGGATTTTTAAGGTAGACCTGGGGTCACGATAGAGGGGGTGGTTGGGAGGATAAGCATGAAAGAACTAGAGGAATGTTGTATATTTTGTGAGTGCTATATTGCATGCTAGTTCATCTCTTCCTTGTGACCTTTCTGTGAGACTGTCTGCAGATGGGCTTTGGGTTTCCACTCTGCCCCACTCTCATTCTCACTGATATGATTGCTTGTTTGGGGTCTTCTGATACCTGGTCCCTGATCCTGTCAACACCTCATGATCACACAGAATGGTGTGCTTCTTCCATGTGGGCTCTTTTACTTCCTAACTAGATGGCTACTTGTTTATATTCAAGTCTTTAAAACCTCTGACACTATATATTTTAATAGGTGGGCACCACCAGCCTTCTTCACCACATAAGCTAATGCACCCATTTTGTCTTCAGGAATTGTGTCAGGAAGATGAGCATTGCAGAATGCCAGATTATTAGAACAAAGAGTTCTTGCATTGAGGGAGGACTTGAGTAGAATTTGTTGTCCATCTGCTACCTTAATATTTAACATATAAATATATGTACACAGATCTATGTCCCTATCAATATATAGAAATATACTTCCATATGTACCTGCCTGTATTTATACCTTTGCCTCCTACTTCATTCCTCTATCTCCTTTTACTTTCCTCTTGTTCCACTATCATTTCAACCTTCATTCAGCTTTCAGTAATTTTTCTCAGTTGCATTGCACTTGATAAAACTCTACCAAGCAATCTATGCCCTCCTATGCTATTGATTTTAGATCACTTGTTCCCTTGTCCCTGGATTTTTGGCTCCTCCCTTCCTTTCCCCCATCTCTCCCTCTCCCATGTCCCTTGGAACCATCAGTTCCATTGTTTTCTCCTCAGAATTGTTTATCCTGCCTATCTTCTATAGATAGGCATAGGGGAAAATATCCTGACCTGTGTATTGACTTTTATTTATTTATTTGGGGCATCACTTCCCTCTGGTGGGAGTATGAGGCCTAGCCTTACTCCTGGAGAGTTGCTGCTGGATTTGAACCACCAACCCTAGGGGCTGTAGTCCCACACACAACCACTATGCCACCGGGGCTCAGCCCTTGTCTGTTGACTTTTATGAACATTTTCTGATTGAGTCTGATGAGGTGCCAAATCTGAATCCTGAAGTCTATTTTTGGGATTTGTCAGGGATGCCATTCCTTTGCTGTTCTGTTGTACTCCCTTGTTTTTTACCCCCAATGTTTGGGGGAGGGGCAGGTAAGATTGGTCACAATTTCTGCACTGTGTCTCCAGTGTTGTCCCCCATAACACAATAGTCAGTGAGGGGATGTCATGCCTCATGGTGGAGCTGGTCCTATGATCCTCTCTGTGTATTGGCTGCTACAAACAAGACTATTGTCCTCGAAGCTTGGTGGCCCAGGATGCAGTCCACTCTTAGTCACTCTTAGTTTTCCCTGTATGTACTGAGCAGACCGGTCCCTCTCCCTGTGCTGTTACTTTAGTGCTGTCCTCTGTATAGTGTATTCTTCTGAGGGAGGAATCCACATAGTGGGGATTGGGTCCAGACCCACAGAGACAGAGAATTTTTTTTCAACATTTAAAGTTTTAATTTTAATGCTGGTTGAATCTTGGGACATTATTATTGTATGCTTGTCATCTTCTTTAATCCCTGCCCCCATTTTCTCCTTTCAGATCACTTATTTATCAATCCAATTATTCCAGATATATCCAGACATGTCCTGTAGTGGACAATTGCTGCCACAGTCAGTTTAAAACATATTTTTCCTTCTTATAGTACTCCTTCATATCATTTCCCTAAGACCTACCCACCTCCCCTACTGTTACCCTCCCCAAACACACACAAAGAACTCTTTTTCTAGTTATTGTCTCTATAGGTTCACCCATCCTGGGTTTTACATACTGATAAACATAGAGATATGCACAATAAAGTCAATAAAGCTACCAACAATGACAAAATTCAACAGAAATAGACCACTATTTGTATATTTAGAAAAACCCAAAAAGACAAATATTAAAATTCAGATCAAGCACAGGGTATATCAAAAGGGAGATCTGATGGTGAGGCTTTCATCATTCATGCCAGATTGAGCTTTTTAATCTGTTATAATCACCCCTACAATACTCTCCAATCATCAGGTTAGTCCCATCAGGCAAGTATAGTTAGAGAGAACTCACTAGAGGCTTATTCCCTTTACAGATCCTGCAAGTGTATTTTGGGCTTCTTCTCCTGTTATCCATAGGTTTTGGCTCACCATAGTGACAGGCTATTTTTACATAAGTATATACCTTTGCAGCAAATATATCCATCCTGAGAGGTGATGGTAAGTTAAGGTTCAGGTTAGGGTGCTGTTGTTTGGATTTATGTCAGCTTGGTAGGGCTAGGATTCTCTGTGGTTTGGCAGTTGAGGTCTAATAATTCCCCACGATGTTCCCTAATGTGACGTAATCATCTAGTGATGGGATCTGCTATGGGCATCCCAGGATTTGTAAGAAGAGCAGAGTGCAATACAGTCTGCCTACTCTTGTCACAGTCCAAAGGCAATTGAAAGAAGATTTACTGGGGTGGAAGATGGTGGCATCCATCTACTACCTCAAGAAATAGTTGCCATAGAAATTTTGCATGATTTTCTGCTGAGTCTGGATTCTGTGTCAGTTTCCTCAACCTCTGATTCTTTGGACTTAAGCCAAAGGGCAGCCATATTGTCTGTCTATCCCTGGAATGCTCAGCAGCCTGCCTCTTGAACTGGCAGACTTGGATTCACTTGCTTTTCTAATAACAGACCTGCCTGCAGAAGTGGAGTAAGCTACCTCTTCAGTTTGGTGTTCCTGCCAATCCTTACTTCATCAGCCAGGACCAGAGGCAAATGAAAGAAATGAAGTACTTCTGTTTGATGCCATGACTGCAAATGGAAACACGCTGGTAGATATGAAGCAGACGGGTATTTATTTGCTCAGAGTAATCTCTGACATAAACAGATTTAATACATCTTTGATAAATGACCATTCACTGTCATCCAGTATATACCTGCATACCTCTACTGCTTATGAGTATGCCTAAACCACCTCCCAGTCACTCTCACTTCCTATCTTACTCCTTCACACTCATTCCACTAAGTACACACAATCTTGCTAGTAGGGGAAGTACCAAGATTCAATCCCAATTGGTCTTCCTCTAAAGACTTGCATGCTACTAAGAAATACAGCAATACAGAGAACCAAGTGGAACTTTGAGGTCATTTGCATGATATGCCATCAGGGGAGTTCTGATTCATAGTGACCCTATGCATAACTGAATGAAATACTCTCCAGCCCTGTGCCATTCTCAAAATTATTTCATTTGAGCCAACTATTGCATCCTTGGTATCAAACCACTTTTGTACTTACCCTCTACTTAAACAAGTATGGCATCCTTCCTTCTCCTGATGACATGTCAAAGCAAGCTAGGTGAAGGCAAACGCAAGTCAGAAACCCACAGGGCAGAAAATTACCCTATGGGGTTACTGTGCATCAGCACTCACTCAATAGGAGTATGTTTCCATTTTTGGTTTGTTTTGGGTTTTCATTGTGTGTGTGTGTGTGTGTGTGTGTGTGAGAGAGAGATCTTACAAAATTCTTGGGGAATTTCCTGCATGGCCAATTGGCTTTGTCATGTTGCCTCAACTCTTCATCATTCAGTTTCTGAAAGATGAGATGAGTCATTACAACTGAATTGTGGCCAAGATTAAGTGAGACCAAAGGTGAGAGGTGGTGGTGAATAAGGCATATCCTGGTGGGACTCTCGGAGCCAAGTTCCTCATTCCCACACATCCCTGTACACTATTCCTCTCTTTCGGGGTGAATGTGTGTCCAAGTCATCTGCACAAAGAGGCCATTCAGTCCTCAGAGACTTGTTCAGTGGCTGGACACCAGGTCCCAGAAAACAAAGTCCCTTTCTTATTGCTGTGCTAAATCTTCCTCACAGAACTTTTGAGAGAGGACTAGAAGACCCTGCCATTATAGGTGGAAAAATGAGGCTCAAAAGAAGTGAAACAAGTAGCTGCTGTTTGTGTTGTTGAAAAGGGTATTTGCTATGAATAAGTCATTGTTTTTGCAAAATTCTGTCATGCGATCTCCAGTTTCATAACTATCATCAAATCCATATAGTCTATTTGGATTCCATTTGGATATTCTATTTGTATTTTAGTTTCAAGAGATTTGTCTTCAGATCACTGACATGAGGCAGGGTAGGGGCACAGTTCTGTGTTCTTGTTACTCCCTTGGAAATAATTGCTTGTCAATGGTAGAGGTTTCCGTTTTTCTGGGGAGGTTTAAAACTCGGGTTCTTAAGTATTTTCTACTTTCTAAAGTTTTATTTGAAAGAGGGATATACAACTTCTAGTTATTTGGCCATATTATATCTTGTTCATTACTTGATTTTCTGGACAATGTCCAGGGCCGTTGATTGTGGACTAAAATTAAAACCTTGACACCTTACAACTTTTCTGTATTTATCATGATGCATATTGATCCAATGGTGAGGACTTTTGCTTTCTTCAGTTGGAGATGTAATCAATACTGAAGGATGTGGTCTTTGATCTTCATGAGTCAGCACTTAACTTTCCACTGTCTAGCAAAAGTCAAAGACTGTCTTCTAGTTAAATGGCTATTCTTATTTACTATGGATTTTTTTTTGTTTGCTACATGAACTGACAACAACCATAACTCAGCCTCTTCTCAGAGTTGGAGTGCTGAGTTCTGCCTCTCCTTTCACTGGAATCTAGGACAGTTGTGGGTGTATTCACAATGATATCCATGTGGCCTTGTTCTAGGAACACACAATGGGTAGTCACTCAATTCATATTTTTTGGTTGTATTACTGAGTGTTTCAGAAAGGCATTTCAACTCCTGTAGGGAATGCATTTTGAGCCTAGACTCCAAAGACACCAGGAGAAAAGGTGTGCAAGAGAAATTCCTACAGGCTACAAGATGGAATTTTCACAGAAGTGGTTATAATGATCAGTGTTTGAATCCACATTTTTCAGAATGTGAAACTGAGCAAAGGGCAGTCTGTAGCACACAGCATAATTAACACTTCTACACAAATCCTGCTGTCCAAGCAAGCCCTGGGAACGGCTCACTCACACCCTTTCTTCTTGCATAGGCAGACGTGTATATTCAACTTGGTCTCATTGTTTTTCAGTTTGTGAAGAAGTATGGAAACATTTTCTGTCTGGATTTAGGATGTTTACATGGTGTTTTTGTAACTGGATTGCCCTTAATCAAAGAAGTCCTTGCAGAAAAGGCCCACAACATTATCAACCGCCCTGTGACTCCTATCCGAGAGCGTATTTTTAAAACAAATGGTAAGTGTCTGGTCTAATAGAAGATTTGTCTTTTTGCTGCTATTATAGGCTGTTAAATTTGTCTTTGTGATTGAAATTAGTAGACACTCCCATAGACCAGACTCATTAAAATTCTTGCAGTTAAAGGAAACTGTCTGGCCATTTTCTCAAATGTAAGTCATCTACTCTGTGGAGATGGCACTGTCAGTTCTAATGTCAGGGATTGCAGAGAAGCTGCATCTCATTCAAAAATACTCTGGGTACTTTGACAATCAAGTCAGTATATTTCCCTGTGAGATCATAGAAAGAGTAAGCCATTTTGTCATTTTGCTCTCCCATTTCCAACCTCTCCTCTTTGGAAAATGGGTATGTATTTGCTGTGTACCAGTTCCTTTTTGCTTCTAGTTTCTTATGCCACACACTTGTGATCATCCCCACTAGGGAAAAGAAATTTGGACAATCACCAGCTCGCACACTTTAGAACAGGCTGGCATGAATTTTTTCTAATTATTATTCAGTAAGGTTAAGCACATAAAAATTGAAATGGAAAATGAAAATCTGTGACTCTACCAAGGCTGCATTTTTTTTCCTCAGCTGCTTCCCAATTCCTTTTGGAAATATTTCATCCATTCATTCCATGTCTGCTCTATGTATTTGAAAACTGCCTGCAATACAAAGCACACTACTAGACACATAGGAAATCGCAGTGAGTATAGTGGGCACGATAACTTCTCTTTTGTAGTTTACTTTCTAGTCAAGAAAACCTTTAGGACTAATGAGTCCCAGTGAAAGTCTAACCTGAAGAGAAGAGCAGTGGACATTGACTCAGAGCATCAAATCTAGTGCACAGATCCACGATAAGCTAACATAAGGATGTGACAGTTTAATAAGATGAACAGAGAGGAGAAGAATTAGAGCAAAGGGTGCAGCTCATGGGAAGCCCCTGAGGTGCAAGGGACGGAAGTTGAGGCACTAAAAGGGTCTGATGGTGGGAGCACAGAGCTGAAACGATGAAAATGGAGGGATTTTCAATGTTGAGGTTGGCCAGAGATCAATCATTTACACAAATCATTACAAATGATTTCACTTTTTGCCCTAATACCAATAAAGCGCTTTCAGGTAGAGAAAGTGCATATCAAATTCAATGATTTTAGGTTGAGAAGTACATATCACTGATACAGTGTTCATTTTCAAAGAAATGTCGACTACAGAGTAGAGAATATCATGAAAGTGGTAACATTATTGAAGCATTTTACGTTAGAAACAATACCTGCTTGGACTAGGGAAGAAGAGGAGTAGATCAGGCCACAGTGGAGATAGAAGAGGTTTTACATGGAATCTTAAAAGATTCTATCATTTTATAGTTTACTAAATGATGAGACCATAAAACATAAAAGAAGTTACTATCAGAAAATTTGGAGAGTGTAGTGTCTCAAGGATCATTAAAAGATCTTTTTTTTTTTACCTTGTAGAAGGAGAACATTTATTGGAATGGAAACACTAACCTGTAACTTGTCACGCATAAACATGTGCTTACAAACAACTTCCAATAAAACACTCTATATAGTAAGCAAATCAATACATTGTAAGCTTACAGACAATCTCACCAATTAATAAGTTGATGAAGGAATATGCTATTTCAGAGTTACATTGAGTTTGGAAACAAAACAAAAGCAGCCACTGCACACAGATCTTACCATCCCCCCCAAGTAAGACACTAAAGAGCTCGTCAAGATTTCTCCAACCCAATGCCAAGAATGCACTTTTACTTTTGCTTTCAGTCCCCTGCTATGCACTAGACCACTGGAACGGTTACACAGACTTCAAATGACCCAAAGGTCACTTGGAGGACTTAAATTTGAAGTTCCATAGCACAATTGGTTAGCGCGCAATCCTTATATGAAAGATAATTTCAAGAAAGAAATGCCTAATGCTGCCAAACAATCAGGCACAAGCAGCACTTGTTTTGACAGCAGAGGCTCTTCCATTGAGTGTAGGAGAGAACAGGAACCAAGACAACACTTAGAAAGGAGCGGATGAGGGCCCTGGAAGTGAACACATGGAAAGGAGTATGTTTCTCATTACCTGTGAAACAAAACAAATGACAATCTACTGAAAATGCTGTGTTTTGAATGCCACCTTTGCTTATGTTCTTTTCCCCTGCATCATTCAAACTTAATTTACACGGAAGTTCTCCAATAGAACTTTCTTGCCATCTTAAGATCATGGATTTTGTATTATCCATGAGTGGATTCTTAGTATTTACCAAAATATTCCCTCTTAAATATATTAATAAGACTATTAAGAAAAGACTTCCAAGTGGCATAAACCTGATTACAAACACTTGCTCAGCTGCTTTCTAACTCTAAGACCTTGTATCATGTACCCTCTGTGCCTCCTTTTTCTCATGAGGAAAATGGGGAGGATGATGATTCCTACTCCACAGGTTTTATGCTTACTAAATTACATAATCTGTGTAATAAAACACTTAGTAGGGTGCCAAAGATGGCAAGAATTCTGTACATGTTAAACCATTGTATGCAATGCTTTGGCATTCTTTCTCTGGATTATGTTTCGTGAGCTCAGTGTCCTCTCTTTCCTTCCATCTCACACCCCCATGTCATCAGCCAGATGTTAACCTTGTAGAAGCAGAATAGTATAATATTGACTTTCTTTGTCCTAGGGTTGATCATGTCCAGTGGCCAGGTATGGAAGGAACAAAGAAGGTTTGCCCTGACAACACTACGGAACTTTGGTTTAGGAAAGAAGAACTTAGAAGAACGCATTCAGGAAGAAGCTCGCTGCCTTTGTGAGGCAATAGAAGAGGAGAAAGGTGAGACTTTCATAGGAGAGGTCTAAAAGTTTCTGTCTCCTTATGAATATCCATTCAACCAATGTGCCAAAGTATATCTCCTGTGCCGAGCCCTGTGTTGGGCACTAAAGTTGTCACAGTATACAATTAACCCTGGATCCTGCCCTCATGGAATTTATTGCAGGAAAAAGACATTACACACATTAGTCACTTTAAACCCTAGTCATACATTTAACTCCCTAAGCATTGACTGAGTACTTGCTATTGGGCATGTCATATGCAGGGGACCGTATCCAGTACATCACATGCTGCATGTCATTTAAAGTACATTTTCCTTAGAAGCAAAAATCAATCTGAAAGGATCAATCTCTCCCTTCCTGTGCCTCCAGGACAGCCTTTTAACCCTCATTTCAAGATCAACAATGCAGTTTCTAATATCATTTGTTCCATTACCTTTGGGGAGCGCTTTGAGTACCAGGATGTCCAGTTTCAGGAGCTGCTGAGACTGCTGGATGAAGTCATGTTTTTAGAAACTCAAAAGGTTTGCCAGGTAAGCTTCATTGGTTCCATTTTGGTTTCAGAAAAGCAGCTCTGCTGTGAGATGCAAATGGGTATTTGTCCCCCTAAACTAAAATCTCTCTAACTTCAAAACAAGTTCATGTGTTAGTTTTATTGTTTTTAATAGCATTAAAATGTCTACACAAAGAATGTTTCTAACATTGTTATAAGGTACAAAATTTCATACCACATCTATGTTGTTCTTTTAAAGTAACCAACAATATTACCATCGCTTTTCAGTCTTTTTTCTTTATACCCAGACTTAATCCCATCAATTGTCTTTCTGCAAAGGTTCTCTTACGTATCTGCTTTCTTGATCAAGAAACTTTCCTATTGAGCATGTTAGTGGGACAAGAGGAAAATAAAAGGAAATAGAGGAAAGAAGTGGGGGGTAAAGGGAATTTATAGAGGTTTAAATTCAGGCATGTACATAGGTGCATATATTTATGTGTGATGATGGGCAAATAGATCAATGAGCATATATTTATAGGGTTAGTAGTAGGACAGCAGATGGGAATTGGGCCTCCACTCAAGTAATTCCTCAGTGCAAGACACTTTGTTCTATTAAATTGGCATTCCATGATGCTCACCTCCCGGACACGATCACTGAAGACAAATGTGTGCATAAGCAAAGGTGGTGAAGAAAGCTGATGATGCCAGGCTATGAAAAGACATAGCATCTGGGGTCTTAAAGGCTTGAGTAAACAAGCGGCCATCCAGCTCAGAAGCAACAAAGCCCACATGTGACACAAGGTGTTAAAAGGATCTGGTGTCAGGTATCAAAGAACTAAAATTTTATCATTATAAGTAGGGGGCCATACAGATTGGCAACCCAAAGTCCATCAATAGGTGAAGTGACATCCTCTTACATAGGAGTTGCAGGGAAGAGATGAGCCAGTTAAGGTATAGTGGGGTAACAAGGAAATATGCAACTTTCCTCTAGTTCTCAAATGCTTCCTCTCATCCGCTATCATGCTCCCGGTTCTACCAGACAAGTCCAGCTAGCACAGGGGATGTACACTGGAGTCAGAAGCATGGGGAATTTAGGATAGATATTCCCTCAGGACTAGTGATGCGAGTGGTGATACTGGGAGGATGGAGGGATGGTGGAGTAAAAAAAGGGGGAACCAATTTCAGGGATCTACATACAACCTCCTTTTTGGGGTAAGGCCAACAGGGAAGTGAGTGAAGGGACACAATGAACAGTGTATGATATGAAAAAGCAATCACAATTTGTAAGTTATTAAAGGTTCATGGGGAGGAGGGGGAAGGGAAATACGAGGAGCTGGAACTGGGGCCTAGGTTGAGGGAGGAAGCTTTGAGAGTGATGATGGCAACAAGTGTGCAAATGAGACCTGCATACAGTTGATGTATGTGTGAATTGTGAGGGGAGGTGTATGAGTACCCAATAAAATGATTCATTTTAAAAAAGGGGGAGGAGGAAGGAGGAGCTTATACCAAGGGCTTTAGTGGAAAATGTTTGGAAATGAATGTGGCAACATGTGTGCAAATGTGCTTGATACAGATATAACATTGAATGTTATATTAGCTGTAACAGCCCCCAAAAAATTATTTTTTAAAAAAGAGACTTTCCTGATTAATCTTTTAAAATGTTGTTTTATGCTCCATTGTATAATTATGTCCCTGGTGGTGACTGTGCTTTCTGCTGGAAACCTTGGGGTTGATTCTATTCTATGCATGCTATGAATGAGGCCTTAAGAACAATGGTATTTGTGCATACATTGCTTTTGCTTTTGCTTATGTACCTGGAAGTAAAAGATGCTAATAGTCTTCCATAGTGAATGCACTATTGACATACTCCAAAGCACTTGTTATCAATAGTTTTTCAATTTCTTAGGCAGCTACACTTTGGCATCCAAACCTCATAAAATTTCTTGATGGGTTGTAAGCAACTTTTTGTCCCTATAGGCCTGTGTGTCAACAACAAAAAAGTTCAGCTTCTTAGTTTTTCAGGAAACTTTATGGACTTGGAAGACACAGGTGGGAGAAATGGAGCCCAAATGTTGAGCTTGCCTAGGTTTCCTTCTCCCCCAATCCTTCTCCATCAACATTCTTAACTTGGGAAATATGCATGTTTTCAAGACATCTTACTTATAATCTAGTTTGCTATTACCAACACTGAAAAAAAAAGCCTCATAAAAATTATAAATAAAATAAAAAAGCAACAAAAATTACCTTTTAAAATTATTAATTAATGGGAATAATGAATAATGAGTCCCAATATACCCATTGTGGAATGTCTCACTTGCCTGTACTCACAAGCCACTATTGCTCCCCACCCCCACCCCCAGTCCTGAGCTTTTTGGAGAAAGTTATGAATCTCAATGATTCAATCCATCAATATATTAGTATATTTTACTTAAGAGCACTTTTTTAATATAAATAAAATATAAGTACACCTAAATGTACTAACAATTCTTTAAAGTTATCAAAAAGTATAATGGGAAGTCCCAACACTTTTTGGTCACTTTGTTTTGTGTTGCTGTGCAGCCAGATGCTCTATCACTGGGTCCCTCAAAGGGAATAGGTTTCAGCAGAGCTTCCAGACTAAGCAGACAGCAAAGAAGGACTCAGCTCCCCACTTCAGTGGAAGTGGCTGCTGCAAACCTTACGCAGAGTTTCAACCTATTCTCAGATGTTGAGGGCCTAATAACTGTCAGCAGAACATGGAGATAGCACTGGGGAAGGGGCCCTCAGGTGCGAGGACACCCACATTGTTACTGAAAAGGCGCTGATTTCTCATAGAAGATTTACTCAAGGTGGTGTGAGCGTGGTAAAACCTGGGGGAGTGGAACCTTTGGAATCTTCATTTGCTAGTGGGGCAGGATTCAAAATAAGGAAAGCACTGCAAGAATCTGCTAATGCTTGGAATGTAGAATGAGCAAAGTATCAATCTAGGAATACTGGATGTCATCAAAAATGAAATGGAACCCATAGAGATCAATATTTTAGACTCTAGAGAACTGAAATGGACTGGGATTGACCATTTTGAATCTGAAAATCACATGATAATATGCTATGCATAATACAATCAAGAAGAATGGTATAGCTTTCTTTATCAACAAGAGCATTGCAAAATTCATCCTGAAGTACACTAGCTATGATAGAATTATATCTATGTGCCTTCAAGAAAATCCAATCGATGCTACCATTATTCAAATTTCTTCACCAAGCATGAAAATCTAGTGAAGAAATTGAAGAATTCTACCAACTTCTTTAGTCAAAAATTGCCCATCCATGCAATCCAGATGCATTGGCAACATATTATACAAATGTGCTTGACACAATGGACAGATGGATTGTGATAAGAATTGTAGGAGACCTCAACATAATGATATTTTAAAAAACACAGCAGATAAAGAAAAGATCCAAGTTGATATCAACAAAAACTCTAAACCTTGCTCTTAATTGTAGAGTAGCTAATGTAAGTGGAAGAAAGGATGAAGTCAAAGAGCTGAACAGAACATTCTGAAGAGCGGCTTGAAGAGGAAAAGTCAACTATCCCAATGAAATGTGCAAACTCCTAGAGCTTGAAAACCAAAGGGAAGAACATACTTAGCATATCTGACACCACGAGATTGAAGAAAATATTCAAGCCTCGAGTTGCAAATCTTGAAAGATTTTGTCACACAATATTGAATGATACAGGAAGCATCAAAAGAAAATATAAGGAATAGAGTCATTGTACCAAAATGAGCTAGTCAACTGCTCACCACTTCAGGAGGCAGACTATGAGAGAGAACCAATGGTGCTGAAGGAAGATGGTCAAATTGCACTGAGTTGATTAGCCAAACAAGGCACCAGAAATTGATGGCATATCAGTTGAAATGTTTCACGAAGTTGATAAAGCTCTGGATGCATGTATTCATCTATCCAGGATATATGGAAGACAGCGCATTGGCGAACTGACGAGAAGAGATTCATATGTGTGCCCATTCTAAGGAAAGGTGACTCAACACAAGGTGATGACCTTGACATTCCATGCAAGAGAAATTTTGCTTAAGATCACCCAAGAGTGATTGCCAAAATACAATGACTGGGAACTTCCAGAAGTTCAGGGTGGATACAGAAGAGGAACCAAATATTATTGTTAAGTTCTTATGGCTCTTACTTTAAAGCAGAGAATACCAGAAAGATGCTTACTTGTAGAGGAACTCTGCAAGGATGGTGCGTGGACCATGCAGTACTTTATCCTGGTGGACATATCCTGGTTGTCATGACTCAGAATCAACGAGATGCCACCTGACAACAACAGCAACTGAAAGCCATTGGAAGACAGAGATCCAGGGAGTGCTGTAATCTGATTGGTCACTGGCAACTCTGTGGGAAATAGACTCGGGTGGGGGCGTATTGGTAAAATAATATTAATAAAGAGATATGCAAGATTGTTATAGCATTTAAGTAAGATATGGTCTGAATTGTAGCAAGCAGTTTGGGTGTTGAAAAGTGGTCTGACACTCAACATATTTTAGATAGACAATTGAAATGCTTCTCTAGAACCATGAAACAGAAAGTGAAGGTAAGGTTTACTCCAAGGTTTAAGGGTATTTCTTCCCCCCCCCTCTTTTTTTAAAAGCTGGATTTCTTGAAAGAAAAGATTATTTGCTATTCTATGATCTGGGAAGGTAGCAGTATATTGTCTCCATTATTTTTTGTTTTTTCTCAATCAGCTCTACAATATGTTTCCATGGATAATAAAATTCCTTCCAGGACCTCACCGGCAACTCTTCAAAGACTGGGAGAAATTAAAATCTTTTGTTTCCCATATCATTGAAAAACACAAGGAAGACTGGGATCCTGATAAACCAAGAGATTTTATTGATGCTTACCTGAAGGAAATGACAAAGGTGAGGAGACCCAAGCTGCTTTCTTTTCTCTTCCTTTGAACAAATGGGAGTGTATTATTTTCCTATTATTTTCTGCAAATAGCTATAATAAAAGTATTATATATTTAGAAACCCTTTGAGGGTCAGATGTCTAAAATAAGTTTCTCTGGGAAAAATGTCATGCATTAATAGTGTCCATTCCTCTGCAGGCTCTGAGAGATTTTGCTTCCTGGTCTTTTTTTGGTGTATAGAGGCAGCATGTATCCGTTTGCTTATTTCTCCATTGCCAACAATCAGACAACTATTTCGTCTTTTCTTTCCTCTCTGGCTACTACCTATCCCTAGCCTCATACCTTAGAACAGAACATAAGTAAAGCTGATCTGGATGTCAGAGTTCTGTTTTAAAGCCTAGGTAGTGCTTTTTCCTCCCCCATCACCTACCACCTTACTATCCAACTCACATTACAGGAAAGAAGCAGAAAGGAAACCAGGCTGTGACCCCTCCATTCCATGCACATTACTGAATCAGTATCTTGTTTGGGGCGTTGGGTTTTTAGATTAAGGTTTATACCTTCTGGTGTGGGAAGACTGGGGAATTTCTCGAAGGAGAAAACTGTTCCACTTTGGCACTACACATGTGAGATTACTGAGACCAGCTTGCTCACAAAAAGAACAGGGATTGAGAGGGTCATGATCTGTCATCAAGAAAATTTGAACATTAAGAGATAAAGGCAAAAAGACAATGTTAGGGTAGGAGACACTTTAAGACTCAGAACTTTATTGAAGGCAGGTTTATAGGTTTATATGCAAGCCTTAAACCACATACCCTGCTATTGTAACAAGTTTCCACACAAAGAACTTGCTAACAATTATCCGAGGACAAAGAAGCAAAACTTTTTTCTTAGTCAAATTGACCACAGACAGGAGGGGAAGATAATGCCACCATCAGGGAGTAACTGAGATTGTGAAGAATATTATTTTTCAGCAACTTTCCCAGGGAACATAAAGGAAGATAGACTCTTGATCTTAGACAAGAGTCAGACCATCCAGTACATCATCAGCTCCCAGGTGGAGCCATCAGCATTTTACCTATGGGCCTTGCCTGAACCTTGGAAGGTAGGGTCCTGTCCCACTTGTCCAAGGAGCAAACAGCTTTTCCTCCAGATACACATTAAGAGAAATGTTGACAAATGGAAGGACTCAGAGGAAGATAATAGGTTCATGAGGGAATGGGTGATATGGCAGTGAGAGGATAACCTACAAAGGATATGCAAGTTACTGCTGTCTGAAGTGGGGAACTGAGGTTGTTCATTTTGTTTGTTTTATGACACTAAGACTCTTGTTTATTATTTTCTATGTGTCCATCGTAATTCAGGGAGCTCATCATGTGATCTGAGAGGCGATCTCCATTTTACAGAGCAGGAAGTTGAGTCACTGAGAGATTAAGTCACTTGCTCTCAGTCAAGCAACTAGTAAGGATGATGCTGAAACTCAAATCTGTATTTTTAAAAATCAAAGTATTTCCCACTATACTAATACTACCTGTTCAAATTATAGGTTTAAGAATATGGTTGCTTTTATTTTTTCTTTTCATGTCCTGGAAGCCACATAAGGGCACAATGATGTGAATAATATCGCTGCAATGCCTGTTTCTTGAGGAAGCCCTTGGGCTTTTATCCTAGGTGCCTTTCTTCCCTAAACCACTGCCACTTTGTTTTGGGTAAGTGTGAGTACTATGAAAAACATCAATAAACACTTTTCTTTCTAGTACACAGGTAATGTTACTTCAAGTTTTCATGAAACAAATCTCATCTGTAGCACAATGGACCTTTTCTTGGCTGGATCAGAGACAACATCCACGACTCTGCGCTGGGCTCTGCTTTACATGGCCATCTACCCAGAAATCCAAGGTGGGCAGGGGGTTGAACGTACCTCAACCAGGGGAGTGCATGTCTTCTGAAGCACACTGCCTCAGAGGGAGTTCCAGGAGATAGCATGGAATAATGAAAAGCTAAATGGGATTGGCATGACATAACCTCAGGAATGAGCATACTTTTTAATGTTTATGCCAGGCATTGTGATGGGTTCTGGTAATGCAAATATAACAGGATTCCTCCCATCAAGAAGCTGAAAATGTGGGGAGAGCAATGAAATTAGGTTATCTTATGTGAACTTTCACCAAAGAGTGATATTCATGTTGAAAATCTAATCTGTAAAGTAATCATTTGCATTACCCTCTGAATCATGCTCAGACTGTTCAGGCAGGTTTGCAATGTGCCTTCCACCCCACTCCCAGCTTTAGTCACACCTTGTTTACATGAAGGCTAAACTAAATCACATGCAATTTTCCAGTTCACTGTTTTCCAGTTCATATGTATGTGCTCTACCAATCATCCACTTGTCAATTTTCTATCATGGTAAATCACGAGCTTTCTTAAAGACTTTTATCAGATACTATCTCCTTTATGAGATGTCCACACTCCTTTTGGAAATTGCTATTATTTTCTTTCTTTGGAGACAAAAGGATCCAACACCTCTTCCTTAAAGGGCATGTTTGAAGTTAAACAACACCCATTGGTCAGAACTTGATTGCACAATCACAGGATCCTGAGAATTCAGCTGGGTATCTAGGTAAAATCATTATAGCTGTAGAAAAGGAGAACAGATATTGAGTGTGACTGTTAGACATTTCTATCATTTATTGGGTACTCATTTGAATCAGTTTATACTATTCTCAAATATGTTTATGATGAATGTAGATTTACATCTTCTAATCAGATGGAAAAACTGGAACTCAGGGGGCTTAACGTGTAACATTTACTGCTAATTTACAATGAACTTGGACCTGCATTGATCTTATAGCAGCTACCACTTTGCAACCTTGTTTATTTTCATGAGAAATTAGAGTCTACAGAGCCTAGATTATTCCACAAACAACATCAGTGAACTCAATGATACACATGATCATGAAAATGGTATAGAACCCACAACATTTTCTTCTCTTAAACATTGGCATCACCATAAATTAGAAGAAATATCAGTGGTAACTAATATCTCTATAATATTAGCTCATTGAGTCTTGGTTATTTTGTTTCTTAGTCCCACTCGGCTCAAAATTAAATGGTGGAGTTGGAACTCGTGTAAATAAACCATTTGATAGATTGTGGTCATTTGGTACCAAGTCCCTTCTAATTCATGCAACCCTTTGCATAATAGGACAGCCTTGCTCACTGTTATGCCTTTCTTACAATGTCGTCTGAGGACATTGCTGCAGTCACAGGCCAACTCATCTAGTTGAAATGTTAAAAATTATTTCATGTGTCTGTAACCTGGCCACTAATTAAAATACATGTGAAACCTTGAAGCTAACCCCTGCACCTTTGTAAGTATGAAAGAGTGAAAATAATAGGAACTTGTCTTTTTTCCCAGAGAGAGTACAAGCTGAAATTGACCGAGTAATTGGCCAGTCACAGCTTCCCAGCATAGCCCACCGAGACCACATGCCCTACACCAACGCTGTCATCCACGAGGTGCTCAGAATGGGCAACATCATCCCTCTGAACGTGCCCAGGGAAGTGACATCTGATACCACTGTGGCTGGGTACCACCTGCCAAAGGTAACCCAGACTCTCAACCCCAGGTCTTCAAGCCCATTTTTAAAGACAGCCATAATTTCAACTTGAAAACCCGATGATCATAAGCATTGTTCAGTAATTTCAAAAAGGCCACTCCCAGAATTATAGATTCTACCTGAAAAGAGAATGCTGTGTGAGACAGAACATGGATTTTCACATGTAGTCACATCTTAAGGAATAAGGTAAATGGGGAAAGATGTATATTTTCAACCTGGGTATTTAAAGAAGTTTCATATTGTTTATGATAAAATGGAACTAAAAGTTAGTGGAGCTTCACTATAAACATTCTATAGACTCCCTTTATATAGAACGTAATAGATAGATAGATGATAGATAGATGATTAGATAGATAGATGTCAGCATGTGACCAATTATACATTTCTCAGATTTGCTTTTAAAACACTTTAGTACAAGATACATGTGAAAATCCAAATCTTGTTTTGGACAGAACCTCAGCAGCCACTTTGTGGCCTGGAGGGAGCAAGGCAGGACAAAGCTACCTGCTAAGGGTTGCAGAGAAGCAAGAGCAAAGCAACCCTGCTTTTTGTCTCTGCCGCACTCCCCTGAAGCTGCCTGACATCAGGGGTTGTAAAGTGAGGAAAGAGTCCACTACCAAGTGGAATCTGAGCTCTCCAAGACTTTAGGGGATTACTCTAAGTCAAGGTAACTGTTCAGTTAAGGAGGAAAAGAACACATGAAGACCCCAGAACACTTTGAGAGTCATCCGAAGGCCTTTGCAGGGCCACTTGCATTCTAGTAACAGCAATATTGTTGTCATGGCAAGCAAGAGTTGAAATTTACATTATATAAGGAGGCTTCATAAAGTTTGTGGGAAATAGAATTCAATGGTTATGTGAAATTTTTATGAATTTTGGAAGATATATATATATACATATAAAAACATTGTATATATGAATATGAGCTTTAGAACTATAGGGGTATAACTAGATGTTAGTGGGTATGGAGGGGGAAAGTAGGATAGAAAATTTTAGACCAAATAAGTTCAAGGAAATAAGTACTTTTTTTTGCTATGGGGTTTCTTGGAATTTATACTAAACTATGTTTAATTTGCATCAGAGGACAGTAGTGCTCCAATTGAAAATTAAATTTAAAGAATTTTCTATGAGGGAGAGCTGGATTAGACGTCTAGCTAGTGGACTTCAGGGCAGTCACAACCTGTCTGCCAATGCATGCTTAAGTATTACTCTGAGGTTGAATACTTTTCAAGAGATCTTCCAAAGCAGGAAACTGGACCACGTGATCTCCTTCCGAAAGTCTGCTATGAAAGCCTATGAATCCTAGCAGTCAGGGCCCCTGTGCACATGGTCTCCAGAAGCTGGGGCCAACATGACAGTGATCAACAACAAAACATGCATTGTGCATCTTTGTTGGGATACAGCTGGCAGTGGTTCTCAGAGACATGCCAGACATCACAGAGATCTTTTCCTTCTCTTGGTAGAACGTCTCCACAGGCTGCACAGTTGCCATATGGAATCTTGGGGTCCTAGAATGTTGAAATATGGTGGGCTGTTTGAGAACACGCCAGCCAAGCCAGCCAACATCACGTGAAAGCTGATGTTTCTATCAAAATAGACAAGGTTTCTTCCATCTTTTATTGCCACTGTCCCAGGCATAGGGAGTTAACGGTCACAAAAAGGAAACCAAGCAAGGTTTGGGCGACATTGGTTATTGGAAAGGGCGAGAAAGGAGTCGGCATCGAAGAAGCAATGACTGTTTGCTGTTTTCTCACAAGGTTCTTTCAAAATGTCCCCCGTAGTCCTCAGGATGACTCTTTGTTATGCCCATCTTTTGGATTGGGAAGTTGAGTCTCAGAGAAATGAACTACTTTGTGTTAGACTACACAGCTACTGAGTGACAAAATTGGGATCATGTTCTGATTCTCAGGATGGTCTTCTTAGTGTAGCGGCACCATGTTTCAGCCACGGATTGCTTTACATTGACCCCACCCTGCTGTTGCTGGCTGCAGCCTAAGTCAGCCTTACTTCTGGAAACCCCACGCACAGGGAACAAAGCGCTGTCCAGTCTTCTGTCATTCATTAGCTGCAAAGTTCTGCCTGGATTTATGCCATAGACATCCACTGTAGCATAGACTGTCAGGATTGGTAGCGTTTTCTAGGGCCCATTTCAGGAAGCAGATTGGGGTTGAACCCACCAATCCTCACACAGCAATTTTTTTTAATTAATTTTTTTCCTGGTTTTGCATATGTTTTTTTCTTTTTCTTTCTTTTTTTTTATCATGTTATTGGGGGCTCATACAATACTTATCACAATCCATCCATCCATCCATTGTGTCAAGCTCATTTGTATATTCATTGCCACCATCATTTTTGAAACATTCTCTTTATACTTGAGCCCTTGTTATCACATGCATGTGAGGCAATTGAAATACCATGGTCTGGATCAGGTGCACCTTAGTCCTCAAATTATCATCCTTGATTTTCAGTACTCTAAAGGAGTCTTCTGCAGAAGATTTAACTAAAACAATGTGTTCTTCTTGTGTTTACTACTGCTTTCATGAGTGTGTTAGTCCAGGTAGACTAGAGGAACAATTCAAGGACACACATATCGATATAAGAAATGGGTTTATATTCAAGAGGAATAGGACATTGAGCAAACATCCCAGCCCAGTCCAGCTCAAAGTTACAAGTTCGATATTAACCCATATACCCGAAATCAGTCCCTAAAGTCTCCTTATGACTCATGAAGTCACAGGTCAGTGGGTGCAGAGTCCCGGCACCGACAGGGGTCTCCCCATGGCTCCTCGCTTCCAGGGCTCAGGGTTCATCAACAGCATCCCGAGGTGGCAGAAACAACTCATCGTTGCCAGAGGCCTTCATGTGGCTGCCCCAGCCTCAGAGGTCCGGCTCCATCAGGGCAAAGCCGTGTGGTCTCTCTGCTGGCTACTCCAGCCTCCCGGACACCGCCATTCTGTGTTGTCTGTGATCAATCGTCTCCGAGACTAACTCCCAACAACTGGGAAAGATAGCTTCTCATCTTCACGAGGGAAATATCGCAAGATTTCCCAGGAGTCTCAGGTGAAAGCCACGGCCACACAGAGGCCTCATCGGCTACTCAATGGCTATCTCCAGATTAACAGGCTAGACCCCACCCCTACATTTCAATCATAAAATTAACATAAGCACATGACTGCCACAATGAGTGTTTATTGTAGATCTTTCAAAATTATTGTAGCCTTCAGTATAGATTACAGTCAAAAATAAAGAAGACCAAATTCTCACAATAGGACCATTAGGTATCATCATGATTAATGGAGAAAATCTGTTGTTGGGTGACTGACCATCAGCAAAATTTAATTGCAAGTGATATAAGTGGTGTTTTTCTATAATTTGAGCATTCTGTTTGGTTACCTTTCTTTAGCATAGGTCCAAATATGTCAGTTAGACAAGTAGCTGTCTTCTAAGATTCAAGACAAAATTCATAGGTGACATCATGATAAATGGAGAAAAGGTTGAAGTTGTCAAGGACTTTGTCTTGCTTGAATTCACAATCAATGCTCATGAAAGAAGCAGTCAAAATGTCAAACAATGTATTGCATTAGGCAAATCCACTGCATGAGGACAGTTTAGAATATTAAAGAATAAGCATGTTTAAGGACTAAGGTGTGCCTGACCCAAGCCACAATATTTTCAATGCTATCATATGCACCTAAAAATTGGGCATTGCATAAGAGAGAGAACCAACACATTTGAATTATGGTGGATATTGAAATATCCATCAAGATGGATATTGAAAGTGCTACAGACTCCTAAAAGACAACCCGATCTGTCTTGGAAGAAGAATGCTCCTTCGAGCCAAGGCTGGTGATCCCTAGTCTTATATCCTGTGGAGCATGCTGTCAGGAATGAAGAGTCCCTGGAAAGGCCATCTTGCCTGGTTAAGTGAGGAGCAGTCCAAAAAAGGAAGGCTTCCCTCAAGGAGATGCTTTGTCATAGGGAGAGCAACAATGGGCTCAAGCGAGGGGACCATTGTGAGAATGACATTGGACCGGGCCGTGGATCTTTCTGTTGCACACAAGGTAGCTATGGTTTGGAACTGATTCCA
Organism: Nesogale talazaci; assembly: GCA_004026705.1. Taxonomy (NCBI): domain Eukaryota; kingdom Metazoa; phylum Chordata; class Mammalia; order Afrosoricida; family Tenrecidae; genus Nesogale; species Nesogale talazaci. Next base: position 38,532 of record PVJH01013127.1, on the reverse strand, counting down.
TGGCAGCTACCAAGAGCAATCCTGATGCCCTGTTTTTCTGTGTATAATCCAGTTTCTCTGACAATTTGCTCAGCATTCATACTGAAAAAATGTGGTGCGAACATATGATCTTGATACTTATTTTTCCTAGTTTTAAACCATCCATTATTTCATTTGAAACGATTCACTTTCGCTACCCATTTTTGTTATTGCTGTTCTTTGTTTGTTACGTGCCATTTCATCAAATGCCTTTGTCTAGTCAATAAAACACAAGTAAAGATCTCTCTGGTATTCTCTGCTTTCAGGGGACCATGATCCTGACCAATCTCACCGCGCTGCACAGTGACCCCACCAAGTGGGCCACCCCCGACACATTCAACCCAGAGCATTTTCTGGAGAATGGACAGTTTAAGAAAAGAGAAGACTTTCTGCCCTTTTCAATAGGTGAGTTGTTTCCATTGGCAAAGGAAGCTCCTTCTCTCAGCTCTCTCCTTCCACTCTGTCTTTGTCTGCAGTTACCAGGTCTCCAGATGGCCAGCTGGAGAAACTGTCAGGGCTGAGCACTGCTTTAAACTGCTCCTGACCTCCCAAGCCCCTCTTGCCTTGGATGGAGATTTCAGTCTCAATGTATTCACCCCCCTCTAGAGCACTGGAGTCAGAGAAACCTAGACCGACCTTGCTTCTTGCTCACAAAGAAGGTTGAACATGTGCCATCTTTATTGTGTTTTATATTGTTCCAAGTTCTTTTCAAAGGTGCTACTCTAGGGTTGAAATTCAGCTGGTTTATAATGAGGAGGGAGGGAGGGGGCAATTGAAGGAGTTACTTATGGTAACAGGCAGTGCCTACAAATTTGATGAAATGAAAGCAGGCACCTCTTCTTGTAACCTCTTCCTGAAAAGATTCTTTTGACTCTTAATTTTGCAACTTGCATTTTATTAGTTGTTTTGAGATCAATACAGAGACTTTATGGACAATGTGTATACAATTCTTAATGCACATGCCCAAATCCTAAAATGACATGTAGATACAATTCTTTTTTGGTGGGGCATCACTGCCCTCTGGTGGGAATAGGAGGCCCAGTCTTGCTTCCGGAGAGCTGCTGCTGAATTTGAACCCCCAACCCAGTGGACCGCAGTCCTGCACTCAACGATTACACCACCAGGACTCAGCCTAATACAATTCTTTTTTATATTCCAGTGACTTTCTAGCTTTAAATTTGGAAACATTTTTTTAAAAAGAGGCTATCAAGTACCATAATTTTCGAATGTTGAATGAAGCTCTTACATTTTAAGTCCCACTAAATCACAATTTAGTATCACACAAACTACACACTCAAATGTTCAACACTTCAGAGCACATAAAGCAGTTATCAGGAAAATGGCACTACCATGACCAAAGGTGTTACAGAATGCACACTGCTCTGACAAGAATGCCAGGATGGCAGAATGATTATCAAGCACAATTTTAGTAAAAGAAAAAAAACATAGAAAATTTTGAATGTTCAAGTCATACATATGCAGGACTGTGACTCCAAATTACCACAGAAAATGTTTTATATTAGGGATACAAAATCTTCACATCTTGCTCCCATCCCATGGAATGTTGACATCTTGAAAGGTCAAATCTTCCCATAATTGAATATCCCATTTTTTTCTGGTTATACTGAAAAACAACAAGTAAATGATTTCATGTCTGATGAGAGAAAGACATTTACACTAAACAAAAGGGGGGGAGAGTGGGCTTTCCTCATTCATCAAAAGGTTCCTAGGGCTGTTAAAACACTTGAATTTATAAAATATTTGTTTAAAATATTCTTGTGGATTATATAAAGGAGATAACAAGACCCTCTGTTAAGACATGGCAGATAAATGTTCATAAATTGACTTCTTTTTCTCCTGAGCTCCATCAGAAACTGGACTCTCCTCATTTTTCATAGGTCCATTTTCAGCTGGTAAATCTTGAGTTTCGTGGCTAGTTGCTTGAATCTGTTTTCCCTTCCCCCTTTTGCTTGCATTTTTTTTTTGGTCTGAAGATTTATCCTTTCTTTTTTTTTTTTTTGATTATCAAAAGGAAAATTTTATTTCCAAAGTACAGCTTTATATATTGATGAAGCAAGAGTACATAGCTTGCACAGTGTAACAATAACATCGTGATAAAATCGCTCTTAGCACAAACAATTCCTCGGGACTAATCTTATCTTAACAAATGCAGCTGTGTTCTCAGTTTACTGATTGATCTCGGAATTTGGGAAAACATCATAAGGACACAGTGTCTCCAAGCACTCCAGAGAATCACCAATACACTTCAGTTAAAACTCAGTGACTCTCTATAGTTCCCCCCTTTTTTATTTTATAGCTAATGCTGAAGAGCCAAAAAAAGGCAGTGATCTGCTGAAGCTGTGGAAGATTTATCCTTTCCAGATGCTTTTTTTGTTTACTTCATTTCCACTTTTGCAAAATCAAATTTCTCTGATCTCATTGATTCCCTCTTGAGTTCCTCCTTTACTGCCCTAGTAGGTGAAGCTGGCCTCCTCTTGTTGCCTTCATTTCCAAAACCTTTTCTTTCTACTTGAGCCCTTGGTATCAGCTCATTTTTTCCACTCCCTCCTTCCACCCTTCCTCCCATTCCCTTGATAATTTATAAATGATTATTATTTTGTCATGTCTTACACTGTCCAACGTTTCCCTTCATCCACTTTTCTGTTGTCTGTTCTGCTGTAAGGAGGTTATATGTAGATCATTGTGATCAGTTCCCCCATTGTACCCCACCTTATGATTACCCTCCTGGTATCACTACTCTCATTATTGGTCCTGAGGGGGTTATCTGTCCTGGATTGCCTGGGTTTTCAGTTCTTATCTGTATCAGTGTACATGCTCTGGTCTAACTGGATCTGTAAGGTAGAATTGGGATCTTGATAGTGGGGGTGAAGAAGCATTAAAGAACTAGAGGAAAGTTGTAACATTTCATTGGTGCTATACTGCAATCTGGCTGGCTCATCTCCTCCAGAAGACCATTCTGTAAGAGGATGTCCAGTTGCCTACAGATGAGCTTTGGGTCATCACTCCACTACCCCTCCCATTCACAATGATGTGATTTTTTGTTCTTTGAAGCCTGCTACCTGATCCTCTCGACACCTTGTGATCACACAGCCTGGTGTGCTTCTTCAATGTGGACTTTGTTGCTTCTCAGCTAATGGGCCACTTGTCTATCTTCAAGTCTTTAATACCCCAAATGCTATCTCTTTTGATAGCCAAGCACCATCAGCTTTCTTCACCACAGTTGCTTATGCACCTACTTTGTCTTCAGTGATGATGTCAGGAAAATTAGCATCATGGAAATCCAATTATAATGCAAATGTTCTTGTGTTGAGGGAGTACTTGAGTAGAGGTCCAATGTCCATCTGCTACCTTAATACTAAACCTATAAATATATGCACATAGATCTATTTCCCCACCAGATATAAGTATATTTACATATGTACATGCCTGTATTTAGACTGCTATAAAAGCTTTGTCTCCTATTTCTTTTGTCTATTTCCTTTTACTTTGTTCTTGTCCCACTATCATGCTCAGCCTTCATGTAAACACACAGTCCCTTTCCCTTGCCTCCCCCAATCCTTTGTCCCCCAGAACTGTCACTTATGTTGTTTTCTCTTTCAGATTGTTTATCCCACTTATCTTATCTAGCTACACCTCCAGAGATAATAATATGCACAAAAAACAAGACAGAGCAAAACAAAACAACAACAGCAAAAAAAAAAATGACAAAAAAATGAAAAGCCTGAAAATAGTTCAAGGTGGTGGGGTCATACTGGGTGCAATTCCTGCACTGTGTCTCCAGTGTTGTCTCCTTTAGAGCTATGGGTCAGTGAGGGATGCAGTGTTTCATAGTGAGGCCAGCCATGTGGTCCTCTCTGTGCATTGGCTGCCCTGAGCAGGGATATGCCATCAGGGATTGGTGGGCCAATATGCTCTCCACTCTCTCTTCTACCCCCTTCATTTGCTCCTGTGTGCTCTGATCAGACACGACCCTCAACCTGAGCTGTAGCTTCAGTGCTGTCATCATGAGATAAGTTCTTCTGGGGGGACGGAGAGACTTCTCTAATGGCCCCCTGTTTTTGACTAGAACAGAATGCCTCCTCTGGCTCTCTTGAAACACCTGGTGGTTTCTAGCTGCTGCTCTTGCAGTCTAAAGACTCTACCACCAGGGCTCCTAAGAAGGGGACAGTAGGGCAAATACATACGGGTCATCCTCCTCGTTTCACATGTGAGCAGAATCTGGTGAGTCAGGACAAGCGATAGTGTTTAATTCAAGTCCCAAGAAACAGAAGTCCAGCAGAGCTCAGCCCAATGCACCGTCAAGAGCCAGATCCCCAAATGCCCAAAAGTCAATGTAGGTCTTCCTGCTCCTATCAATGCTCAGTTTGGAATAAGCGGTCACCCAATTGAAAGCTTTGATGGAGACTATGTCCACAAGGAAACAAACGGTGTGATATAAGTCACATCCTTTAGTAAAGTGTACACTCAGAATACAACTCTGGGCAGAAAACACCATACAAAATGGAAGTATAGGCACAGGCATAGAGACAAACTAGAACTTAAAATACATCACAAAATGGATTTTAGCTAAACTCACTGCTATCAAATCAATTCTGACTCAGCAACCCTACAGGACAACATTCCTCAACCTATGGATCAAGACCCCTCTGGGGGTTGAATGACCCTTTCACAAGGGTCACCCGATTCATAACAATAGCAAAGTATGAAGTAGCAACAAAAATAATTTTATGGTTGAGGGGTCAGTGCAGCATGAGAAGCTGTAGGGTTGCAGCATTAGGAAGGTTAAGAAGCACTGCTAGAGGAGAAAATGGAACTCTCCTGTAGGTTTCTGACACTGTGATTCTTCACAGCAGTAAAAGCCTCATCTATCTCTAACTACTGACTCTTCAGTCAGTAGCTCAATACATTACTGCCATGCCACCAGGACTAGAAAGGCCATATTAAATAATTGACTAAATCTCACATCCTAATAATTAAAGCTGATAGTTAGGAATATGTTCCAATCTTTAACTCAGCAATAACTTCAAGTTTTGTGCTATAAATCTCTATACACATGGACTTGCTGAGATTTTACTATCAAGAATTGTATTAAACCCATTTAAATTATGAGTTTTATTCATCAGCAAATTATCTCATTTTATCTTTTCAGGGATCCAGTTACTAATATAAAGTGGATTGATAATTCCTTTACTTTTTTTTTTGAATTTGTACAAAAGTATTTATTTTTGACAGTTTCATTGAGATACATTTAACATATCAAACATTTCACTAGTTCAATCCCCTTCATAAGTGTTGTACAACCACCACCACTGTCAATTCCAGGATATGTCTTCTTCCTTGTACACATTGCTGTCAGCTCCCCATTTCCCACCTACCTTCCCTGCCCCGTTCCTGTGAAACAATTAATTTAGTTGTTTTTATAGGGTTAACTATCCCAACAATTGTATACAGAAAAACTTACAAAATGGAAACTAAACACACACACAAAAATAACCCAAGAACAGACTGCAAAAAAGAAAAAAAAGAACAGACTGCAACATCAGTTGAAAACAAAGGAGAACATATCAAAAACTGAAACAACTGTACACTGGATCAAGAGGGGGATCTCATGACAAGGCTTTGCATTTTGAGTGGACATCTGCAGTAAGATACCAGTGTCCTCTGTTTGAGAACACTGAGGCTTCATCTGCACGGGGAAAGCTGTGTGCGAATAGGGTTTGGGCTTTCACTCTCTTCCAGACCCTTCTGTAAACCTGGTGTTCAGCATTTAGACTCATACCATTTGTTCCACCAGGTCTGGCTTTTATTATTTACAATTCTTGGGTCATATAGGCTGGGGAAGACTTAACTGACCCCTCACTTAGATGGCTGCTTGTTTGGAGACTAACTTTAAGACCCTGGACTCAATTCTTCCTGATAGCCAGACACTATCTGCTTTCTTCATCACACTCTGGTACAGCATCCACCTCTTCAGTGACCACTTCAAGGAAACAGACATTGAGCAAGGCCATGTCATATGAACTAACTGTTCTAATTAGTGCAACAATTGTGTCAGCTCAAAATCCATTCAGATATCTGTAGTTTGAATATGATTCACTTTAGAGAAATCATTATTTGTTGAAAAATATTTTAAATTATCCTCATGGGAAAAATGTTAGTTCTATTGATATTGTCATTAATGTAATATAGAATTTGAAACACTGTTGAGAAAAAGAACATATATATGTATAGAATTGGTTTTTAGACTAAAAATACATGGGTCATTGATTTGTACAGATTTATAATTTAGATGACTAGAAATTATTTACACAAATTATACTAGAGCGAGGGTAAAACTTTCAATAATGTTCATTCTTAAGGATAGAACTGAGCTAAATAGATCATAAAAAAGCAAAGAGAGTATGAAAATAGTACATATATGTTTGTGTGGTGTTGTCATTTACTGACATGCTCAAGGAATGAATTCTGAACCAAAGTTCACTCTCTTGGTGTTAGACAGTGTTATCTAGAGAAACAAAATCAGGACACTTTTGCTTTTATATTATATATATATACATACAAATACACACATATATAAAAATAGCAAATTAGTCCTCATAGCAGTACAGGACTCAGTTCAACTCACTTCCATACAACATTTAATATACTAGAAGTCCTTCAACTCATGAGCGCTGCTGGACCGAGATAAAGGAAGAAGACAACTGAGCCTCCCATAGAGCAATGTAGGCAGTACAACCACAGGTAGCAGACAACAGGGCAGGTCATCAACAGTCAGCTAGACAATAAGATCCAATAGTCCCAAGCTCAAACAATCTTTGCCAGCAGTGTGGTGAATCAAATCTCAAAGGAATCTTAAGCTCTCAGGAGAGGATCCATGAATGGGGTGTCCCATAGGTAGTGTAGATCACAAGTTGAGGCAGAGAACTAACTAAGGCATATATTACTAGCTAAAAGATATATTCCATAGGTCAAGCAATTGTTTAATACTGTTACATAGTAGCTTGCTTACTAAAACTAGGGTGTGAACCAAATGAAACAGAGTTGAGGGTCCTTTTAGTAGAAGGTGTGTTGCATTTCTGTTGGGTTAGAGAGATCATAAGATTCGAAGTATTAGATCTCAAGTTGTAGATCCTATTCTACCATATGATCTTGTAGAATGTTTGGAAACTGTAGTAGTAACACATGAATTCCATGAGAAGTCCTGTCTTCATAAAATGAAATTGAAAGTAAGATAATTGTTTTGTTTTTAAAATTTACTATTAATCAGGAGGTAACACATATATTACACAGTTCAACCATGTGAAGCAGAATTGTACAATTACTGCTCTCAATCTTTGTTTAACCTCTGCTGAAACCAACCACCTCTGCCCTGACACTCTCCGTTTCTGCTGGCTCCAAACTTACCGATTGCAATGGACACCCAAAATTTACACACAAGACTCTGGATTTTTGGGGCTTATTGGGGAAATTCAAGTTCCCCAACGCAAGATCAGAAAACATTAAGGATAGCAACATTGGCTCACAGCAGAGCCTCTTCTTACCCAGCAGTCAAGTCTCTCTTCGTCCTCAACTTCTCAGCCACATTTTCCCCAGGCCTGGCCTCTGCTTCCATGGAAGAGGATGCCTGCTTCTTCCTGCCTCGCTACCTCATAGTGTCGGTGTGCTTCTCGGCTATTTCATCTCTTTACCTCGACTTCTGATCTCGTGGTGGTGTGGCATGCAGTGCCTCCACCACAGCAGGCAGGGATTTCAAATTTGCTTCATTGGCCACTCGTCTTCCTCAATCATTCCAGGAAGTCTCTCTTCCTGCTTCAGAGATGCCTCACTCTTAAATGCCCGGAGAAGGCCAAGAAGTGACCAAGTTAGAATTCTCTGACATCTTAATTTTCCTCACTTGCCTACTAATGTATCATTCTGCAGTGGCTTCTGTGTGTTGCTGTAATTCTGGAAGCTCAGTCCGTGATTTTTCAAGTGCCAGGAAGGTCACCCACCGTGAACAGGTTTTCAGCACAGAGTCCATATTAAGAATAGACCACAAAAAGGACATCAGATGTCCACTTCAGGATAGTGTGGGAAGATGAGGCCCTCAGGTCAGAAAGCACTGAAAATGTGACTGAGGAAAACCCACCTTCTCAAAGTAGAGTCCACAATAATGACCCTGATGGAGTAAAGCTGTTCCGATCTTCTTTTGCTGATGAGGCACAACTCACAGTGAAAGAAACAGCTAAAATCATCCATTTTTTTCAGTGCTGAATAACTTTAAAAAATAATTTTATTGGGGTTTCATACAACTCTTATCATAATACACACATCCATCTTTTGTGTCAAACACATTTGTGTGTTTGCTGCCCTCATTCTCAAAACATTTGCATTTCACTTCATATCTACCTTGAAGTAAAATGCTGTCTGGATAATACCTACCCACATACAAGGAAACATCCATGCCAATGAATGGAGCTGGTTACTGAAGGAGTTAGCCATGTAACCACAGTTCCTGCTTCTACAGATTCAAGTTTGTCACAACATTTGGGTTCTTCCAGGAGAGTCTCAGTCATTTTCCAATAAATGGATTCAACATCATTACAACAAATTTGTTATCTATTCTCTTTGTGATGGCTAAAGTGATAAAGATATATGGCAGGAGGAGAGATAATTAGACATACATTTGGATGGAAGATAAATATGAATAATGACATAATTGTGATGTGCATTTACATTTACATGCATTACCTAATTTTATTTCCTCAATGTGCCTTTAAAGCAGAGAGTAAAATTGATTCCTACAGTGAACTTGTTTCATGAATATTTAATTACACAAGAAAACACAGAGCAATAGCAATATATAGCACTACCAAACTCAGACCCAACTTTGCCCTTGAGTGGATTCCAACTCAGAGCTATCTTACTGAAAGTGTAGGACTTTCACAAAGATTCCCGATCTGTATTCCTTATAGGTGACTGCCGCCTCTTCATTCCATGGTGGCTTCAGACAGCTGACCCTTCAGTTAGCAGCTCAGAGTTTAAATATTGTGCCAACAGAGACCCTCAGACAATTAACAGAGCATGACACTGGTTTTATGAGCATCCTGTGGCAGCAAAATCCTAGCAATACAGACTCATCTGGATCACGGAATAACAAATATCTTATCTAGCCTTCATTTTCTTCTTCACACATATGTGTTCCTATTTTTCTATGCATTACTTAGAAAGAAGGCAGGCTATGGAGCACACACACACAGAGGTGAAGGCAGTGGTTGGCAGCACGTGTTCTAGCACAAATGGGTGAGGAGGAAAGGGAGCACCGCGGCAGCAGCAGCTCAGAGCAGATGTGGAAGCCCTAGGGAAATAAGGGGGGATCTGCACAAGATGTCACTGGCAGTTATGGGAGACTGCTTATTTACAGGGGAGAATGACACAATATTTAATGTATGGAGAGGGAGACACAAATATTGAGGTGGAGAAAAAAGAATGAACTTTGTTAGATTGACATCAGAGGTTATACTCATGACTCTTTTTATATAGATAGATAGTTATGGATCAATAGATGTATATGTGAGTGTATTTGAGGTTTTGTATGTCTGCTCCCATTGCATGCATACACACATAGTCCCCGTTTATGTCCATTGAGACAACCTGGTACAACAGAACTCTGATTTATCAGAGAGCACATCTAAAGCCCAGATCTTAGTGTTCAGGAATCATTATCCACTAAAAGGGAATGGGGGCTTCTAGAAAAATGAGTGATTCAAGGTGGAGGAAAGGAAAAGTAACAGAAGCATCAAACATTTTATTATGGTAGAAAATGAACATGTCTGGAGGATATTAAGTATTGAGATAGATATTAATAATCATAAATAAAAAAACACCCAGTAATCCATGAATCCAAGCTGATCTAAATAAATAAATGGGGAGGAGATCTTTAATGCTGAGTCGTTTGGAAAAAAATGAAACTAGAAAATCCCCACTTATGGCAACACATGTACAAATGTGCTTGATATACTTGATGTATGGATTGCTATAAGAGCCCCCAATAAATTTATTTAAAAAGAGGAGATGATACCAAGGGATCAAGTAGAAAGTAAATATTTAGATGATGATGACAACATAGGTACAAATATACTTGATCCAATTGATGTGTGGATTATTATAAGAGGTGTTAGAACCCACCAATGAAATGATTTTAAGGGGTGAGGCCTGAAAAAATTATTTTAAAAATCAAAAAAGAAGTCATCATTCAGCAATCCTCAGAGTAATAAGTAATTTGGCCAAAACCCCAAATGAATTCTAAGACTAGTGAATGAGAGTTCAAATTGTTTTTACACTATCTCAAAGAATGTATTAATTACATAGTGAAAGTGAAGACTTTCACAGAGGACAGCAAAGTTTACTTCACCAATGAGATAAATAAAAATCATTATCAGCTGAGCCTCGGTGGCGTAGTGCTTGAGTGCAGGACTGTGGCCCACACGGTTGACACTTCAAATCCAGCAGCAGCTCTCCAGGAGCAAGACTGGGCTTCCTACTCCCACCAGGGCAGTGATTCCACCATAAAACAAAACAAAATCATTATCATGGTTTTGGTAATATTCCAGCCCAAAAGTCAACCTCAATCTCACTAGGAGCAAATGAGATGCTTTACAAAATAACCAAAAAAACTTCTCTAGTGATGAGTGGATTTCAACTCCAAGCTACTCTCAAGACCAGTGGTTCTCAACCTTCCTAATGTTGTGACCCTTGAATACAGTTCCTCATGTCGTGGTGACCCCAACCAAAATTATTTTCATTCCTATTTCATGACTGTATTTTTGCTACTGTTATGAAACGGGTGACCACTGTGAAAGAGTTGTTTGAATTTCAAAGATGTCACAACCTACAGATTGAGAACCACTGCTATAGACAGAGCAGAACTATCACTGTGTGTTTCTGAGACCGTACATTTTTACAACTTTTTACGGGTATGAAAGTTAAGAGTGCAAAGCTATTTGGCACTAACGGAGATTAAAGTGACCTGACAACTAAATTCTGAACTGTATTATTTTAAAGGATTTTTATAAGGTGAAGTGGTAAGATATTGAATGATAGCTAAGGATAAGATGATAATAATACATCAATAGTCGCTTTCTAATTTTGATGGTGTGTTGTGGTATTGCTGGAGTGCCTTGTTTCTAGGAAACCTGTACATACTAAAGATTTCATTAAAGATGCTAATGAACTTACTCTAAAATGCTTGAGAATCAAGTTCGATGTTTTCCGAACATTGTAAATTTACTTCCACACAAGATTAAGTAGGGTATAGACTTGTCGCAAAAGCCACTTCCTCCTTTTATGATTGATTTACTATCTACTTTATATATATTTTTTGTTGTTCCTATGGAGTTTCAGTCATAATAAAAGGCATGCAGAAATTAAGGGGAAAGATTTGGAAGTAACAGGGATTTGATTATGTGGGACATGTATATTCTGAAGGGGCAGTGAATTATTTAATATGGCTCCTCTAGACAAAGTCTCTCCCAAAACTCTCCAAATGACCTTTTCCTGCATGGGTATACTGAGAAGGTAGGGGAAGACCCTGACAGGAGTCCCCTGTGGTTGTGAATAGGATTCCTTGGTGTGGCAGCCTGTTGTAGATGAGATCTTTGAAAATCAGGCGGGACCTCATTACTAGCCGGAGCCGAGTGGAGCATGTCCTCTGAAATCCAGACTCCTTGCAGAGTGGACCTCCTGGATTCAGATGACAGCTAGACCATCAGAGGGGCAGCAGCAGAACCAGGAAGCAGAGCATGGAAGGAACAGAGTGATATACTTTCCCATTCACAAGATGAGTGGTTTTTGTGCCGGAGACCACCTTTCAAAGGGCATGCACTTAATTCAAGTTGTTTCCTGACCCACAGAGCTTCAGGGGAATGCCTTCGAGGTTTACGAGTAGTATGTTCTTTGGGCATATATGAGCAGGCATAACCGATTCTTGTAATTTCCTGATAAACAACTCAACCCCAAGCATTTCTGTCATTATGACTCAACTTGCTTCCTTAATAAACCCTCTAATCATGATTTTTATCTGTTAACTTCTGTGTAGCCAATGCAATGGGTATGAGAACCCAGGGAAGTAAAATAGAGGTTATTACAAACCCTAAGTGGGCTCTGGGAACTGGGTTGTTGGCATACCTGTTTCTTCACAGCGACGCAGTTGTCACGTGGCATTTCCCTTGTGTATGTCTTAAGAGGAAACCAGTCACATTCAGTTGAGGGCCCACTTTATGACAGTATGACCTTAATTTCATCTAGTATGTCTGCAACAACCCATTTCAAAAGAGGTCACATTCTGAGGTTGTGATGAGAATGTAGATTTCAGGACACTATCTACCAAGCAGAGTTGCTGTCCACCTTATAATGCCAGCTTCATCATTTACTTTTTACCTCTGGAGAGGTTCTTTTGAAACATAGACGATGTTAACACAGGTTTGTGTTTTCTTGTCTTTTGTTACTGTTAATTCTTGACTTTATGGTAAACACTCTCTAGAAAGCAGAGCACCTTATTGTTAAGACACTCTGCACTTTCACTCTGGTACCTGCCCTGCCTGACCCTTAAAGGCATTTTTGAGTTTAGGATCTAGAACCACTTTCTCTGTGAAATTAAACAATCCACTGTAAGAGAAGTCTGGGGGACATAGGTCCTCCCTCTGATCAGGTTTGGAAGGGTGGGGGAGGATTTTAATCCCTGCAGGGCACTTTCTCTACCAGAAAGGCCGTTCAATCTTGTGTTTTTGCCTTTCAGGAAAGCGCGCTTGTCTTGGAGAATAATTGGCCAGATCTGAGCTGTTTATTTTCTTCACTTCCTTTTTACAAAAGTTTACCTTCAAGGCCCCAGCCAATGAGAAGCTGAGTACGAAGTTCAGAATGGGTATCACTCTTAGCCCTGTCAGCTACCGTCTCTGTGCAGTTCCTCGAGGGTGATGCAGTTGGGGAAGGATGAGGGGCGGGGAAGGCTGCAAACAACACAGAGGCTGTTGTGAAGACAGCAGAGCCTGCTCAGAAGTGCAGGAACAGGAGTTCTGGAGAAGGATCTCAGTAACTGGACTCTGAGCCACGAAATCTCAATCTCAACCCTGCCTTCTCTTTCCAACGAAGCCTTATGCAGATCATTTACGTTCTCTAAGAATCAATGGAAATAATGGATGTAAAGTGTTTATGAGCCAAAAACCACACCATTAAAAGTTGTTGCTAAAATTGGCTTCCCGCTTTAAAATGTTCCTATTGTTGAGTGAGCCCATTGTTGCAGACCCTGTGTGAATAGATCTTGTTGAGGCCCTTTCCATTTTTCGCTCCCCTCTACTGAACGCGCAAGAGGCCCTAGTCTAAGGCCTGGTCGCTGTTGACAATATGTCCTATGAACGTCAGATGAAGTCTTGCAATCCTTATCTCTAAAGAGCATTTTGGCTGTACTTCTTCCAAGTGAGATTTGGTTTTTTTTGTTTGTTTTTGGAGGTCCTTGGTACTTTGAATATTTTTCACCAGAACCATAATTCAAATGCGTCTATTTTTCTTCAGTATTCTCTAATATTCATTTTTCTCTTGCTTATAAAAAAAACTGAAAATACCATGGCTTGTGTTCTTAGCGTAACACTTAAGTCCTCAAAGTAAAATCCCTGCTTTGGGTTTCTATTACTAAGTGAAGGAACAGCAATGGCACGGTAAGAAGTGGTTGGACTACTAATCACAAAGATGGTGGTTCAAATCAACTAGTGCTCTGAGAGAAAAATGAGAGGCTATTTGCTTCTCAGAGATTTACCTTGGAAACCCTAAAGAGGGTCACTATGAATCTGCAACAACTTGATGGCAGTCAGTTTAGGAGTTGAAATTGCCTCGATGGCAATGAGATTACTAAATGTAAAGAGAAGGCAGGCTGTAGGGTTGTCGGAGGTTTCATGGGTTGGAACAGGAATCTCTATCAAAGAACAGCACTGGCTGTACTTAGGCAGGATATTTGGTTGGTAAAATTAGAGACTATGAGAAAACATTCTCTGACATAGAATAATTGACAAAAAGTTTTCCAAAGGAAAACAAAATTGAGGTATAAAATTAATACAATGCACTTTTTCTTTACTAATTCAAATATTTAAGACTTTTATTTAAAGCAGCAGATAATGTACATTTGCATCACTTTTTTAAAAAAGCATAAAAACCATCAGACCACAGGAGCAGAAAATTTATTTACTTAAAACATTTTACAACTATTTTATCATCAGTCATTTAAAATAATATTCCAAATACTTAAAAAAATAAATCAACTATTGCTTTTATTTCTCAAGTGTCAAAGTCTTTGCTGTAGAAAATAGAAAGGGCCTCTTATAAGCTCATTGTTACATTACATTTAAACTCAAGTTTAGTAATACACACTATTTTCTTTTATGATTGTGCTTTGTGAATCCCAAATTACTTTTTTCAATGCACAGTTTCACAATAGGCATTTATGCATACTAGCCATTTCCACACGAGTTGACATAGGCGTGATCTCAGTAAATATACAGTCTGAGAATCTAACACAGATAGCACGGTGGCTCACAAGCCATCACGCAGATGTGCCGCCCCACAGAGAGAAGCTTAGAGGTGAAGTATTGTTTCTCAACACAGACGTTATTTCTTAACCTACACCTACTCATTAGTCTGACAATCTTATTCAATGGAAAAATAAATCAACTTCACAGATTTCTCAATACACTGAATGAATCTCAGAATATTATCACTTATTTGTATACACACTTTTTATGTTAAGAAAGACATGAATATAAACTTTAGACCTAATGCTCAAAACTAAAGAAAATTTTAAAATTGGTCTCTAGTTTTGTTACAGTCACTGAGCTATTCAATTCCTTTATCATAGAGATTAGTGTTGAATTTTTATTCCATAATATATCAGGGCTTCAAAAAGTTCCAGAAAAAAAATGGAATTAAAAGATATGCAATTTTTCCATGAACTTTTACACTCCCTTTTTATATGCACTCAAGCCTGTCATACAACATTGGTGTGCATAAATCATGGTTTACGATGGAATACTTATAATGCTTTATCACCCACAGGGTGTCAATCTCACTACATTAACCAGATGTGGAAAAGAATCTCACTTCTGATCAGTTCCTGAATTTCTGATTAATCATAAGAAGAACCTTAAATTAAGCTAACCTTGTATAAATACTTTTCTATCAAACATCTTAAATTCTACTTATCAATGACAGAAATCATAAATCAGAAAATTTGTCCTTTTTTAAGAAAAAAGAATCTAATCTCAGTTCTGATTCAGCATTTTCATAAATTATTTAAATGTTATAAGTACATTAATAAAAAATTGTCAGGTGCAATTGAACTGTGAAAATACTCTTGTTGAAATTGATGTTTATTTCACAATAAAATCCATTAAAACTGAGCTTGAAAATTCTCAATTATAAACAAGTATTTAACAGCAAAGGGACAAATGCTTTTGCTATACTGAAATGCCATAAAATTTAGAAAATTTTCAATAACATGATAAAATGTTATCAAAGGCTTATTTCATGTCAGTAAGAGTTACAGACAAGTAGTTCCTATAAGAGCATATAAAAAAAACCATGAAGAGCCTTCAAAAAGTGTGCAGAAAAACAGAATAAAAAGATAATGGAATTTTCCCACAAATTCTTAGAAGCCCCTCAGTAGAACTGTACCAATAAGACAGACATAAACCTAAGAGGTAGCCAACAGAAGTAACCCTGATAAAATATCCTGCCAGATTGTACTTATGATTACAGAGCCGATGCTGTATGAAAACCTCTTTTAATGATTAAAAAATCTGGACAGAACCAAAATCTAGGTATCTTAATTACCATATATATTCGAGTATAAGCTGACTTTTTTCCAGCACATTTTTAATGCAATTTTTGTGGTAAAATTAGGTGCCTTGGCTGATATCTGGGTTATCTTATACTAGAGTATATACAGTGCATAATACTGTGAATAAAACAATACTTGTACTTGAAAAGAGTGATTATGGATAAAAGTCTAGATCAAGGAGTCTAGGGCCAAATCTGTTCTGACAACTCCTGCTCCTGCTGTGTTTTTTAAAATAGAATTCTATTGAAACACAGTGAGACTCATTTATTTACAAATTAACTCTATCTGCTTTTACCCTATAGTGGCATAGCTGATAAGCAAGAGAGATCATATGGCCCATGAGTCATAAAACAATTACTCTCTGGCTCTTTACAGAAAGTCAGCTAACCCCGACCCTTCAAGTGTAGACACACTCCTGAGAGAGCTAACCATGGAAATCACATGAGGTTTTCTATGGCAAGAAATACAAGATGTTAGTTATGTCACAACTACTACTTCTATCCCAAAATGTCCCTGAATTGTTCTTCTTTTTATTTTTTATACTCTCACACCAAAGTACTCCTAAGATATTTTAAGAAGCATTGTCTAACAAAATGTCCTGCAGTGGCAGAAATATTCTCCATCTGCACTGACCAACTCAGCAGTCACTAACTGTATGTGGTTGTTCAGCATTTTGAAATCCACAAATGAGAAGTTGAAAACTGAAATTCAATTTTTAAGTTCAATTTAAATTGCTTCATGTGGTCTACAGATACCGTTTTGAACAGCACAAATTTACTAGGACTAAATTAACATTCCAAAAATGATGACTAAAATTAATCAGATTAACACTTTTGCAAACAAGGTCTTTGGGCCGAAATGCACTAAAACAACAAACTCAGCTTGACAGATTTCTTAATTAGTAAACAAACTCAAACTGATTCCCAATTGTTTCAGCTTCATTATCTCTAGATAAAGAACACACAAGTTGCTGGGCCATGATAGGGCTTTCTGTTTAACAGACCCCCTAAAATCAGTCGTACTTAAAAAAACCCCAATATTAATATTTCAAACTGTAGAAAAGCACTGTTTTATCTTAGGTGCACATGTGAATCATTACCTCTTCTGAATCTACACTTTTCCAATTTTACACTGTTATTACTATGATAATGTCTTTCAACAATCAAGTCTTCAATAACATGATAAAATATACTCACTAAATGACAGAATTAAAAGAACAGAAATAATAAACTGTATACATCAAGTCAAAGAAATTACTCTTGTAATAGCTCTATAGGCCTACTTCAAGATTATGTATGGATCATGATAAAAATAATAAATATCCTTTAAGTTAAATATTCTTGATTGCATATAGTAAATTAACCAAAGGACAGGAGGTAAGTGAAGACATTACACTAACATATACAAAATCAATTTCAAAGTGTAAAACTCTTCAAAGACAAATATGCTTAAAATATATGCCTAAGTTATATCTTTCAATTACTCAACTGTGATCCCCCAGAGAGACGGCTCATTTTATACTTTGTTTGCCAAGTCAGCTAGCAAGATTCATTGCATGAATTTTGATTTTAGAGTTGCTGAGGGCATTCATTACACATTTTCTTCTTAACCCCGTGGTAGTTGAAAGGGGTAAGTTATTTTAAGGTCACCCTGTTGAAGCTGTCCTTTGCAGTTTAATCAGCTGTTGCAGCAGGAACTCTCACAGAGAGATGCCTTCTGGTGGCGGTGATGCACCTTTGCTGAGCTAAGAAAGACCGTGCGGGGGTACCGGCAGCAGGGTCTTTGCAAGCACCACTGCTGCTGCCACTCATCAGCCTAGATTCCATCCCCAGTTTCTGGAATGCGAGACTCTGGAATGATTAAAAAAAAAAACAGTAACACAATGAAAGTTATACAGCCTTTAAGACTTTGCACAATGCTTTTTACATATAAGGGTAAGTAAAGTATTGCTTCAAAAATCATAAAAAATTTTATTCAATAAAAATACCCATATGTGAAGCTACACTTTCTCCACAAACATCCCCCCTCCCCACATGCATGCACATGTGGGCACACACACACAGCACGAGGCCTGTGCATTTCTGAACTCTCTTGATTTACATCATGTCAAAATGGCAAATTGGGCATTCTTGAGAAAATCAAATTGTGTCTTTTTGAGGTTAAGTTTGGGACCACAAAGAAGTCTTCAGGGAAGGTCGGAGCTGTAGGGAGATGGGCTAGGGCTTCCTGATGAAATATTCACAGGGCAGTGCTTGATACCCTGGAGATAAGTGCTGATGCACTTTTGTGACAGAAAACAATTCCTCAGTATACTGTCCCAGTCTTTTTCTAATTTTTTAAAACACTTCTTCTCAGCACGTCCTCATAATTTTCCTGTGTCCATCAAGAACACTTATCAAAATTATCGCCTTTAGAGTACCAACAAAAACCCCACTCATTATAAGCTTCTGAACTGACCTCTATGCCTAGAATTCAACTGAACCCGAAGATCTCCTTGTAAGCTACTGTTTTCATGGATCTGTTCTCTGCCTCATATAAGAAAATCCATGACTCATTCCCAGTTATGATGCACTCCATAAAATTGTTCCTTAGTTTCGATCTTGCTTAAAACATGGATCAAACAATGCATACCATTGGGTTAATCTGTTGCCCAACCTCTTTTAAATTGTTGAAAAGCAGGGATGTTACCTTGAGGACTAAAGTGATAGAGGACCCAAGCCATGTATTTACAATTGCCTCACATGCATATAAAAATTGGACCTTCAATAAGGAAGACAGAAAAAGAATCGATGTATGGTATATGCATTATGGTATTATTAGTGAATAATATTTAAAACACCATGTGCTGCCAAAACAGTAAATGTTGGATGTCTTGGAAGAAGTATAGTCAGAATGCCCATTAGAGGAAAGTATGGTGAGACTTCATCTCTCATACTTTGCACTTGTTTTCAGAGATTGGTCCCTCAAGAAAGAAATCTTGCTTGGTAAAACAGGGGCAGCTAAACAGAGGAAGGCTGATGGATGCTGGGGCTGCAGTGAAGAACTCAGGCCTGAGAACACTGTGAGAATGGCACAGATCTGGAGGTGTTTCCCTCTATTGTACAAGAGGGTCCCATGAGTCAGCACCGACTCACTGGACACGAAGGACAATAAGAAGAGATTAAAGCAAATTAATTACTGAGAGAACTTGTCTAAACCATTCATTGCTTAAACCGGTTTTACTTGGAATAAGTCATGCCTATATGAACTGGAGCCGTAGTATCAACACCTCTGGTCTTACCTTTATATAAAATGTCATTGAATTCTCAAAGGAATAGTACAAGCAGGGGTTCCACATTTTTATAAGAAAAATAGGGACAACAAAGCTAATCAATCTGTATATAGTACTGCTAAATGGTAGAAAACAAAGAAATGCACCTGTTTTCTCAATTTAATTCCTCAAACTTGAATTTCTTACATCAACAGGGGAAACTCCAAAGGTAATATTTTTGTATTTATGCTACCACTGTAAAAGCTATGGTAAGATGCACCAACAATATAAAAGATTTGGTGAGGTTTTTTGGGTCTTTAAAAAATCTATTTTTTTCAACTTTTAAAAAAATAAATCATTTTATTGGGGATGCTAATAGCTCTTACAGCAATTCATACATCAATTGTATCAAGCATATTTGTACATATGCTGCCATTGTAATTTTTAAGACATTTTCTTTTTACTTGAGCCCTTGATATTGGTTCCTTTTTTTCTCCTCCCATACTCATGAAACCTTGTCAAATTAAAAATCATTTTCACATCTTACACCATCTGCTGTCTCCCTCCAATGATGTTTCTTTTGTTTTTCCCCCTGTAATCATTAATGGAAATTCCACTCACCTTATTATACCAGGCAGAGACAATAAGCTTTTCTTCATAATCACGGAATTTTGCTACCTTACATTCGCTCTACAAAAAGATGATTAAGACTATTTAAAAAGTCACAGGAACCATCTAAAACCATTACAAGCTTAATAATTTCTTCATTAGAATCAATACTGAAGCATCTGAAGCATAAATTTGAGACAAATAGTCAAAACATTTAACACAAGAAGTCCTTTAAGAAAGTATAAGACCTGTGACTGTAAAAAAAAAAAAGCCAGTAGAAAATCAAAACCAAACTAGATTATCCATTACCACAGTCCCCAATGTCTAGAAGAGGCACCAGCAAACTTTTGAGATAGAAAAGACAATCCTGTCCCTCACAACAATTTTAAAATTACTCACGATCCATAAATACATCTTTACCAATGCAATCACCATTTTCTGAATAATATCCTTCATGATTTTACATGAGAACCACATGTTTGTTCTGTTTTATTTGGGGGTATCACTGCCCTCTGGTGCTCATGGGAGCTACCCAGCACTGCTCCTGAGAGCCACCGCTGGATTTGAACCACCAAGCCCGCGGGCCGCAGTCCCGCACTCAACCACTTATGCCACTGGGGCTCAGTCTGAAACACTTCTTCAATGAAGCTAGAATATTCTCATTTTTAAAGTCTAAATATTATATAGTGCCATATTGAAATACTTAACCCACCATGTAACTACCAGCATAAAAAAATAACTTCAAGTTAAATGAACACATGCCATTAATAGCAAAATTAATAATCAAGATTTCTCAGTTAGCTTAATGGCTTACTGGGAGCATGTAAATACTTCCTTTACCAGCAATTCCAACTGATAAGCTTGTTTAAAATTAGAATAGATAAAAGAAGTTGGAGGGGGTTAACTCAGTAAGCAGAGCCCTCTTTAAAAGGTGAGATCAGTTTCTTTTTTAAAGGTCTGAATGAAAATCACATCAGCAGAATTTTAAAGTAGCATTGGCACAGGACTCTGCTAGAATGTCAGAGTCCTTAGAGTGGAAGGATGATATAGGCAGCATATAAACAGGTATATAAACTGTATAGACTAATATTATGATCTAGTGAGATACACTATTTAACAAACATGTCAGGTTTTAAAACCTATTTTAACTTCTTGTGAAACTTGATAATTAATGCCAAATATATGACAGCATTTAATTATCAAGTTTACATAGAATAATTAAGAGATGAGTGAATATAGAAATTTTACCTCCAGAATTTCAATTCTTCTCTCTTTCTCTGCTAACTGTTTTCTAAGTAGCATTATTTCAGCTGATGCTGGATTTAATTTGGGATCTAAAGTCTTTATTACCTGTTTAAAGAAAAAAGGAAATATTGTATGTTTATTTTATTTTACTGCATTTTAAAATATAAATTCTATAAAGCTCATGTAAGCCAAATGGAAAATCCCCTGAAAAGTTATCCAAGAGTCAACCAAGTTTGTTTCATAATCTAATATGAATTCCAAAGAGTAACAAGATAAATGAAAAAACAAAACTTCTGTAAAAAAAAGAAGATCCTTATCTCAAAGTCAAGTTTTCTTTCCCCTACACCTCAGTATTATGAAATAGCTTCTTAAGTGTTTTCAAATTTTGAGCATTGACCTCTGGAAATAATTCTTTGGCATTTATCTGATAAGAAAACATTTAAAAACAATAAGGGTACTTGCTGATTTTATAAAATAAAATTAACACATAAAAGTAAAATGAAAAATCTAGGCCATATAGAATTGTCATTTAATGTAATTCAGAATGTGAGATCAATGCAATAGATGGTGAAAACTATATAAAAAATGATAGATGTCAATAGTTCAGAAATTCGTCTTCAGACCTAAGGTGCTCATTCATATCATTTAAATAAAATATTAAAAGATTGGTAAAGGATTTTTGTCAGAATATAGTTAAGAAACAAGTTAATTATGAAGTGAACTGTCTGTTAGAAAACAAATCTAGAAATGTGATTTATACTTGATAGGCACAAACTACGAAATGCATCAAAATAGGGATATTCATACAATACAATAATATCTCTACTAAAAATAATTTAATGAGCTATAAAAATGTTAACTATATTATATAAGTAAAAAAAAAACCTGGGACTGAGCCCCGGTGGTGTAGTGGTTGTGCGCGGGACTGCGGCCCACTGGGATGGAGGTTCAATTCCAGCTCCGTGGAGCAAAGGATGGGCCTCCTACTTCCACCACCAGAGGGCAGTGATGCCCCCCCCAAAAACAAAAACAAAAAAACCCTGAAAGGAAAATTCTTCAAATATTACTAAATAGTACGGTTATACATTTATGCATTTAAATACAATTTACTCAAGGGGATATATGTGGCTGTTAAGGAGGCCTGGTGGCATTGTCTCCGAAGCATTGTGTTATTAACTTCAAGGATTGGGGTTCAAACCATGAGAGAAATAGAGGCTACCTGCAACCTAAAGATTTACTGCTCTGAAACTCAACAGAGGGTTACAATGAGTCAGAAAGGATTCAATCATAGTGGAGTTGGATTTGGGTTTTTACATATGGCTATTACAACCAAAATAAAGCACAGTGGAATTTCAGCAACTAATTAGAGACAAGGCTCACAAGGTAACAGAGAAACATTTTAAAGAATTTCAACCATGCTTGAATAACCTTTTATTTACATCTCTAAGTGATGACAGTATGGTGTGATTTTTTCTATACTCTGAATTTTCTATCATGAATACACATTACTATCATGAATATTATTACAAGAGGAGATTTCTTCCTCTTACCCTGCAAATAACATTTAGGGTTTTTTAAAAAGTAGACAAACTTACCAAAGCAAGCAACTTTTTTTTTTGGTGGAGGGGCATCACTGCTCTCTGCTGATGGGAGTAGGAGGCCCAGTCCCACTGCTGGAATTGAACCTCCATCCCAGTGAGCCGCAGTCCTGCGCACAAACACTACGCCACCGGGGCTCAGCCCGCAAGCAACTTTTTTGTTTACTTTTAGCTTATTTTTATTTAATTATTTATGTTTGTTTTTAATGACCATATTCATGTAACAAAAATATGGTATTGTCATTGCTTTGTTAGTTATACTACTATACGATGCCATTTAGAAATATATTTCAAGTGTCTTACGAAAATGTTATCCTTTGATTCATTAACTTCACTTCTAAGATTCAAGGTGAAGATTATAAACCCAAATGAGGAAACCTTTCTCTATAAATGTTGCCTATAGCCTTAGTTCTAGTAGCAAAAGGAGAAACAATAAAAATTTAAAAATAAATTCTTCTTGCTAATACAGTAACCATAACTAGATCACAGAATGTCCTGGTGGTGCAGTGGGTGAAGCATCTGGCTATATTTCAAGTCAGGTGAATAAATGTTACTATGACAATTAGGATGTGACAGTCAACTTCCATAAAGACAGTCTCATAACCCTATGCAGCAGTTCTGTTCTCCCAGTTCTCTTTGAAGGGTTGGTGTAAGTTGGAACTGACTAGATGGTATTGGGTTTGGCTTGGTATTGGAAAACTCCAGAAAATGAAATATTATGTAGCCAATACAGATTTTTGAAAAATCAACTCCACGGTACAGTGTTTGGCTTGCTAACCCTGATTATTCCCATAATTAACAATAGTAGGACTCACTAAATATTGTGTTCATACAATAAATAGCAGGAAGAAATCATTTAAGTTAAAAATAGAAATCTTGTTAGCTATCATGGGGAAAGCATGCATTTAAAAAATACACCAGTAAGAAAATACCACATGCCAGCTGTGAACAGTTGTTTCTGGAATTTCTCTGTAATTTGTCTTCTACTCTATGCATTTACATTTTTTAACTGGGAAAAACTAAACTGTGATGAAGACTAGATGGATTTTTGTCAACCCTATTCCATTCTAGAAGCAAACAAGGGTAGCTGCCCCCTGGCAACTGGGTGCAGCATTGCCTGAGTTCTACCTATTGAAATAAGAATGACTCACAATATGTTTGCGTGCCTGGATCATCGCATACCTCCCATACATCTATGCTGTCTTGTCTCATCAAATAGAGGGACATCAGATCATAGAAATCATATGATGAAGGAAGAAGGCAGAATCTTGTCAACTTCTTACCCATGGTCATACTGCCTGTGATTAGGAAAACCAAACCCCAAGGAAAACCAAACCTACTATCATCAAATCAATTCTGATTCATTAGTGACCTTAAAAGGAGAGGATAGTCCTATCCCTTTTGGGACTGTGAAACCACACATTTTTACAGGATCAAAGTCTTATTTCTCTCCTTTGGAGTGGCTGATGGGTTCAAACTGTTGCTAGCAACTCATTACAGTGTTCATTACTCCATTAGGGCTACTTAGTAGTAAGTTTCTATCTTGTTAAGCTTTGAAAGCCTGAAGTTTACCCATTGCTGTTAGTACTGTTTATACTATAATTGATAAGTACATATGTGACATAAATAGAAGGATGAAATACATAGCCAACACTTTAAAACCTTGAAATAAACTTTGTTTACTCAAGATAAAGAAACCTTCTCTGCATTAGAACACTCAACATGAAATCAGGAGAAGATATATAATAACTCATGGAAATTAAAGATTTCATGGGAAGGGTACATACAAACATTTGAAATAAAAATATAGATGAGAAAAAATCAAAAGGTTTTACCTGGTCAATATTAAAAACATGATTGTTTAGCTCTCTAACCTGTACTAAATGTAAGCCAGCTTAAATGAATTTTTCATAAAAGGCCACAATGTTCATCTAACAGCTAAAGATTCCACAGGATTATAGAGTTTTTTTCACTATTGATGTCAAAATAGTCAACATGCATACTGTCTCAGTGCACTACTCACATTCTATTTTCTCTGATACTAATGTGTGAAACCAGGGAAGGAGGGCTGAGGTGGGGAGAGGCCAGCCAGCAGCAGAATCCTCCACAAATGCAGGAAATCGCAAGGCAATCAGGTGCAAGGGGCTTAATTAGAACAATGGTCACAGAAATTTAAGCTCTGAAAGTTAAACAACTCACATTTCTTGCCTTTTCCAAGTACATTTTATATCTTTCCTCCATTGCTTTCATATCTTCATCTTTCTTCTGAAGAGCAGCTTCAAGATCCTTGATCTTTTGTACTATTAAAAACATGCAAAAATTTTAAAAATAATATTTCATCCTCATGGAAAAATTTATATTTATCATATTTATTTTTCTAATGACTGGCAAAGGAACTTAGCAAATAAATTTCCCATATCTTCTTTGTCATAAACTCTCATCTAAAACTGTTAAACTATTACCAATATACATTTGTTTCTTATTGTTTCTCACAAAACATATATAATCTGTCCTATTGAGCTTTTCACCTGCTTATCAAACATTTAAATGACTAAGTGTCCCTTACAATGTTGGTATAATAACAGTAAGAAGTTCATTGTTGGGCTGAGCCCCGGTGGCGTAGTGGTTGTGCGCAGGACTGCGGCCCACTGGGATGGAGGTTCAATTCTGGCTCCCAGAAGCAAAGGCTGGGCCTCCTACTCCCACCACCTGAGGGCAGTGATGCCCCCCCCAAAAAAAAAACAACAACAACAAAAACCCAAAACAAAGAAGTTCATGGTTATATAATTTAAAATCACTATTTTATTAACATCACATATTAATTCTATTGTTTTATAATGTTGGATACTCCTTTATATCACTTAATTCTTTTTATTAAATTACATCTTTACAAATTACCATAGTATTTTCAATGTATATACCTATGCATTATCCAAAAAGACAGAGTTTTTGAATTCTTCAATTAAATTGTTCAAAGTGATATACTGTCAGACTTTTTTTTTTATAAATAACCTACCATTTTGGTTTACATCTGGCTGAAGATCTTCAATGAGCTCTTGTTTCTTTTGTAATTCTTCATGGACCTCTGTTAGTTTTTCCCTAAATAGTGGAAAGAACATGAAGTCTTGGATTTAAATAGATATAAGAATTAAAAATTGGTCTCTGCCGCATACCAATTGTGGACAAGGGATCGAAACCTGTGTAGCACTAGGTGTTGTTGTGAGTACACAGACTTTTAAGCACATGGTGTAAACTAAAAATGTGAATGTCTTTCCCCTTACCTTTTGCACTTCAAGAAAGTGAGAGGAAATACTTTGTAGCATCCCACACTTTTATATAATTTAGTTGTGATAGTATCCTGCTTGTTAAATCTCTGAATGGCAATAGGAAAATTAATGTGTTTGGGATTATTGGAGAATGTCTACATTTTTAAATATGTCTTTATTTTTATATTTTTGGTGGCAGTGTTGAGCACTGAATCTAGCAGCAGACTACCTGCTTGTGTAAACAAAATCTGAACAAAAAAAAATATACAAAAGTTTCTGCAACACTTCCCCTAAACCAAGGGACAAGGTAACAAGTGATATGAAATCAGTGGCGAGGAAGGTGTAAGAGATCTGGAAGGGCTTGATCAATGGTAATGTAACTGAGAGGAAGTACTGAAACCCAAATGAAGGCTGAGCATGATAGCGGGACAAGAGGAAAGAAATAGAAGGCAAAGGATATTTATAGAGGTCTAAATACAGGCATGTATATGTAAATACATTTTAGATCTATGTGAATATATTTATAGGTTTAGTATTAAGGTACCAGATGGACATTGGGCCTCCACTCAAGTACACCCTCAATGCAAGAATACATTGTTCAATTAAATTGGCAATCCATGATGTTCACCTGCCCAACACGATCACTGTAAACAAAGTGGGTGAATAAGCAAATGTGGTAAAGAAAGATGATAGTGCTACCAAAAGATACAGCACCTGAGGTCTTAAAAGCTTGAAGATAAACAAGCAGTCATCTAGCTCAGAAGCACAAAACTCACACGGAAGACGCACACCAGCCTATGTGACACACAGCATCAATGAGATCAGGTATCATGCATCAAAGAACCAAAAAAATCATATCACTGTGAATGATGGGGAGTCAGAAGTGGGGACCCAAAGACCATTTCTAGGCAATCGGACATCCCCTTACAGAAGGGACGTGGAGAGGAGATAAGCCAGTCAGGGTGTAATGTAGAAACAATGAAACTTTCCTCTAGTTCTTAAATACTTCCTCCACCCCTCCTACCCCCTACCCCTACCAACTATCATGATCCCAATTCTACCTTACAAATATGGCTAGATCAGAGCATGTACACTGGTACAGATAAGAACTAGAAACACAGGGAATCCAGGACAGATAATCCCTTTAGGACCAGTGGTGAGAGTGGCGCTACTGTGCTACTGGGAGGGTGGAAGGAAGGTGGGGTAGAAAGGAGGAACCAATTACAAGGATCTACATATAACCTCTTTCCTGGGGCATGGACAACAGAAACATTGGACAGGGAAACATTGGACAGTGTAAGACTTGACAAAATAATAATTTATAAATTACCAAGGGTTCATGGGAAGAGGGGTGACAGAGGGGAAAAATGAGGAACTGCTACGAAGGGCTCAAGTAGAAACCAAATGTTTTGCTAATGATGATGGCAACAAATGTAAAAATGTGCCCAATATACAATAGATCTATGTATGGATCGAAGAAGAGTTCTATGAGTCCCCAATGGAATGATTTAAACAAATAAAAGAAATGAATTATCAGGTTTACTTACATATGTGCTTCCAATTTCTGTTTTAGCTTGCTGGACTATAAAATAAAATATAAAAAGTTGCTGTAAAAGTTTATCTTGGCAACGTTTCCCAGATATTTAAAACTTTTAACATATTTTTAAAGGTATGCTATTTAAAAAAATAAATGCTGGCAAACAGTTTGGGTATTTACTTTTTACTTCAAAGCATACAGGAAAAGGTGAGTGGAAATGAAATAGCGAAGGAGAATGATATAGCAGGAAAAAATGTTTTATATGTCTAAGTTAAAAAAAAGTACTTGAAAAAATAAAAAATGCAAGCCAAGTGGATATATTGAGGTGTCGCAAACATTTAGATAACTAAGGAATCATTTATTTAAAAAGTAAAATTAAAGTTTTAGCACTTTAATGAAGAACAAATGAATGGAAGGAGAAGTGGGGAGAAAGGGGGAACCAATTGCAATAATCAATGTACAACACGCCCTATCCCCGGCCTCATGGGGATGAACAACAGAAACGTGGATGATGGGTGACAGCAGATGGTATAAAATATGAAAATAAAAATAATTTATAAATTTTCCAGGGTTTATAAGGGTGGGAGGGTAGGGGAGGGGGGGGTGAAAAGAGGAGCTGATACCAAGGGATTAAGTAGAAAGAAAATGCTTTGGAAATAATGGCAACGTATGTATGTACTTGATACAATTGATGTATGGATTATTTGGGGGGGGGGGCATCACTGCCCTCTGGTGGTGGGAGTAGGAGGCTCAGCCTTGCTGCTGGATTTGAACCTCCAACCCTGTGGGCCACAGTCCCATGCACAACCACTATGCCACCAGGGCTCAGCCTCGATGTATGGATTATTTTAAGAGTTGGAAGAGCCCCCTAAAAAATTAAAAAATAAACAACAAATGTAAAGAACTGACATATTTAAACATTTATATCATTATAAATGTAAATATTTATTATCTACACCAACATTATCTCATTATAAAAGCAAGAATGAGGCAATCAAATTCAGTTAATAGAAACATTAGAAAGTAAAATTTCCACTTGAAAAATATTTAAATACAATTAGTCCTGCATTAACTGAATAGCTGAAGTATTAAAAATTTATAATGTAAAGTGCATTTTGGACACCAATAATTTTTTTAAATAACTTCAAATTATTATAATATCTTAATCCAAAATTTGGTTCCTCAAATAGACCCCATTTTTGAAGCATTCTCCAATATCGTTTAACAAATATTTTCTTTTCTTTTCTTTTCTTTTTTTGTGGCATCACTGCCCTGGTAGGAGTAGGAAGCCCAGCCTCGCTCCTGGAGAGTTGCTGCTGGATTTGAACCATCAACCCTGTGGGCTGCAGTCCCACACACAACCACTACGCCACCAGGGCTCAGCCCAACAAATATTTTCATTAGAGATTACAATACCATATATATGCACATATGAGATGCTGCCATGCATGAAAGGATTTCTATATCCCAAACCCCCAAAGAAAAAAGAAAAAAATTATATAAAGGATAAAAAGAGAGGAAATACTTCCTTTTTAATTATTTTTCATTGCTTCACTTATTTAATGGTTTCCTCATCCATCAACACAGGTAAAACCCTATAACTTTCTCAATCAAGGAGTATCTTGTTTACAATCACTTAGTCCTTTCATTTTTGCTGCTCTTTTGAATGAAAGGAACTCTGGGGGTGTTTGCCAATGTGAGGGCTGAGATGCACATGGTTGGCAGTTTAAAACTATGAGCCGCTACATAGGAGGAAAGATGGGGTTCTCCAGGCCCATAAACAGCTACAGTCTTGGAATCGACTTGATGACAGTGAGCTGTTTTGTTTTGGGGGGTTCAAATGCAATACCTAATTTCCTCAATCATAGTGTCTTTTCACCTATAAATATGTAGAGCAAATCATCTTGAAATTACTCAATATATTTGTCAAGTTGAACTAAATTTGCTTTAAGTCCCCACATATCTCTGCCCTCACAGTTTCAGATGGAAAAACCCTTAGCGTATGGTAACATCATGAGTCAGTGTGGAAAAGAGGACAGAAATAGGGGGCATGCAGTTTCTTAGATTGCACCAAGGCTTTTGTCTGTCAGAGGTTGCTATAATTCTTGAATGTTGGTAGAAAACCATTATCAGTTTCTAATTTTCTAGTAGATATTTTCTTCAATTGTAACTGATAATAATGCCCATTTGAGAAGTTTGTTTTGTTTTCCTCAGCCCAGTACTGCTGAAAACCACACAGAACCATGAAGGTCTCAACTGCAGCATGTTCTCAATCAGGAATTACCACACACTTAGATGTAGCTATTGAAGTAGGGCAGACAGAAACCACCATACAATATATGCAATCAATTTACAGACAATGGGGTGACAAAATTATTGCATCTTTTATGCAGATATATATGGTATTTAATGTTACCATCGATGAGGATGGTGCTTCAAATACTAGGTTAATTAGGACATCCTACTGTTGTAGAGGTCACATATAGAAGAGTTACAGCAATTTCTAAGATACTCACACTTTCACCTTCAGACTTTAAACCTTGCTCCTGTAAAGACTTTTGGAGATCTTCTATCTGCTGCTGCAATTCGCGGATGCGCTCTTGGCTCAGCCTATTGTGAGATGACGTATATGCATTCAATTGTATTCAAAGTCAAAGCAGTTAGGATATATTCATATATAAAGGTGCATTCACACAGTCTAATGATTAAAATAGACATTTCATGACAAAATTGAATCCTGGACAATTATATGTAGCTAGAGGCAATACATATTAAGCTATTTTCAAAGGCGTAGTTAAAAGAGGATAAAAGAAAAGGGATACATTTTTATGCTGAAAGTATATTTGCCCAAAATTTTAAAATTAGGTACTTAACATCAGTGGGAAGTCTATACTGCATCACTAGTTAAAAAAAAATTCAAAATCAAGCTCAATTTTCCTTTAGTTCTATATTTAATAAAGAGAAACTAGCATTGTTTTTCAGTTTCAAGTCTCAAGATATATTACAAAAAAGAGGAAATTCACCATTTTCCTATCACTTCCTTGTGGCCAGCAACCAGGACAGATTAAAACTTGGCAAAATTGTATTCTTTACAAGTTGTCTTCACCGAATGATAGATAAGGTGCATATAGATCTGCCCATTATAATATTTCCACTATTGTAGTAGTCAATAATGTGATGATTTTCTATTTACATGTCTACCTTCCCTAAAAATTGAAATTTAGCTTCTCTAGTACAACCAATTTTCATTAAACTTCATTAAATTGTATATTTAATAGTCAAAATACTTGTCTTTTAGTTGCAGTGACTGAATGGTATACATACAAATTCCAGAGAGACAAGGTTCACTCTGAAGTTTATCAGATATCTGGGGAACACTAAGATCCAATAAAGTTGGTATACATGAATTCAAATATATTTGATAACAAGAATATTATTTATAAGAGGCAAGTTAACATGACACTTAGGAGAAAAACCAAAAGAGAATCCAAATGTTAGGATCATCACCAACTAGTTCTGTAGCCCTGGGTATCTTAATTAATCTCTTTCTGCAACCTTATGCGTGAATGAGAGATAATCACAATTACTACTTCATAGAATTTACTGAGTGAATATAGTATAGAAAAAGTATCTAGAAAACTCCCTGACAGTAAACCAGCATAAGTGCTACCTGTTTTTATTATTTTAATCTTTATTACCTCTTTGGTACCAGATAACTAATACGTAATTTACATATTTTTATAGTCTTCATAAAACTTTGAAAAGAAACGTGATCATCAATTTATAGCTAAGAATACCAGTGGAAGTTTAAGTACCTTTCCCAGAATAGAGGTGGAATTCAGAAGGTATGCTGAAATAGATGTCCCACTGATTTTGGACTATTGTATCAGACCACAGAAAAGAAGCCAGACTGTCATTATTCACACACCACACATTCTGACCACTATAGAGATGGCTGAATGCACAGCTGGCTTATTGAAGCTTGCTAAAATTAATGCAATGGTCAAAAGCCCATAGTTAAATGAAATCATCCATTTAAACCTTCATAGGGTAAAACTTAAGAGTAATGAGAGATTATAAGTAGACAAAATAATTTAGCTTTCTAGAAAAAATAATTTAACAATACAATTTTCTACTTCTGTGAACTAAGATTTTTGGTTACATAATAAAATCACCATGAAGATTTTAACTCATTAAGATACAAATAAGCATATCACCTTTGATCAGTTTCTAATTCATTCATTTTACGGTGTCTTTGTTCTAACTGCACCTGTAGTTCTTCAATGCGTTCATTCTCAGTCCCTTCCTGCTGTAATCGAAGCATCTTATTTTCATGTTGCAGTCGAATAAATACCTCCCTGATGTGAAAAAGAAAAACATATATCTTAGTTGTAAAAAATAATAGTCTTTGTATTCTTAATTTTTTTACAGGAATATCTTTAAAAAATCATTTTATAGGGAGTTCATACAACTCATCATAATTCACACACCCCCATTGTGTCAAGCACAATTGTATATTTGTGGCAACAAATATTCATCATTCTCAAAACATTTGTTTTCTATTTGAGCCCTTGGTATAAGCTCCTTATCCTGCCCCCCAACCCTTGATAATTTAAAAATTATTATTATTTTGTCATGTCTTACACTGATTCATGTCTCCCTTCACCCACTTTTCTATTGTCTATCCACCAGGGAGGAGGCTATACATAGATCCTTTAGTTGGTTCCCTCTTTCTGCCTTACCTTCCCTCCACCATACCAGCAGTGCCACTCTCACTGGTTCTGAAGGGTCCATCTTTCCAGGATTCCCTGTGTTTCTAGTTCCTGTCTGTACCAGTGTATATCCTCTGGTGTAGGCAGATTTTTAAGGTAAAATTAGGATCATGATAGTAGGGGAGGAAGAAGCATTAAAGAACTAGAGGAAAGTTGTATGTCTATCTTTGCTACACTGCACCCTGACCTCCCTGCAACCCTTCTGTAAGGGGATGTCCAGTTGCCTACAGATGGGCTTTGGGTCCCCACTCCAGAATCCCCTACATTCACAATGATAGGATTTTTTGTTCTTTGACGCCTGTTACTTGATCCCTTTGACACTTCATGATCACATAGGCTGGGGTGTTTCTTTTATGCTTATCCATGCCAGCTGTCATTTAAAAATATGGGCAGAGTTTCTGAAAAATTTTGCTTTTGAAAAATGTACACCGCAAGAATGGGCCTCAAAAAACAAGTAAATTATTAAAAAGAAAGAAAAGAATCAAACAGTGAAAGAAGTAACGGCCATTCTGGAATAAAAACAAAAACAAATTGAAGGGAGGTTGCGGTTGGGGTCAAATATGAAAATAATAATTTATATTCTATCAAGGGGTTATGGAGGGGGGAGTAGCCGATACCACAGGCTCAACAGAAAGTAAATATCTTGGCGGAGCCCCAGTGGTGTCAGTGGTTGAGTGCGGGACTGTGGCCCGAGGGCATGGCGGTTCAAATCCCGCGGCGGCTCTCAGGAGCAGCACTGGGTAGCTCGCACGACCACCAGTGGCAGTGATGCTCCTCCCCCTCCCCCACCCCCCACCCCCGCAAAAAAATAAAGTAAATATCTTAAAAAGAATAAAGGCAACATATGTACAAACATGCCTGATGCAATCGATGGATGGATGGCAATGAGTTTTAAGAGTCCCCAATAAAATAATCTTTTAAAAATATATATAAACTTATCACGGTATAGGTATAAGATTATATAATAGTTAACTAAAGAATCATTGTACAAATTTCTAAGCAATAATGAGAATTACTTTACATCTTTAATTTAGAAACGATGCTCAAAAGGCAATATATAGTTTATTTTCAGAAAGCATTTAAAAAATTTAAGAAGACTGCCAAAATCAAAAGGTACCCATTAGGACAGGGTAGATGTGTCCCACTTAGCGTCTGAGACTGGAATTCCTTCTGGAAGGGGAAAGCCCTGTCGTCTTTCTCTCCCGGTAGCTGGGGGTCTGGGACTACGGACTGTGCGTTGCAGCCCAGTGTGCAACCACTATGCCCCAGGGCTCCGCAAAAAAGATTAGAGTGTATCTAACATTTTAAATACACTTTTAGGACAGAAATTAGATGATAGCATCCAATTTTTTTAATTGGAGAAAATAATATTTTGCAGGGACACTCTTCTTTTTAGTATAAATAAGAAAGGGATAAATAAATAGGTAATAAGAAGGGAATACAAAAAGTTCATGAAAATGGAATTAAAACATTACAAATAAAAATTTTCTATAAAATTTTTGAAGTACCATTGTATGCATCACCACCTGGTGCCCTTAGATAATCCCATTCTTCAAAGAAAAGTAACTTCAATTCATCTCAATTTTTGCTAAGTACGTTACTCTAAATTATAGGCTCATATTTCCACAGAATCAATTTTAGGTTAAAAATTTTTGTTCCACTAAGACAGGTATTATTTGACATAATGTTTGCCATGTTACTTTTCATCTTCTAACATTTGTGACATATTATTAAACTTCCATAATTATAGTTAAAAAATAGAATAAACTATAAATAGTAGGTTAAAAAAATTCTCTAGCACACGACTTTACCATCTAGGAAGAAAGAGATAAGATCAAGTGTATGTATAATGGTCTGCAAGGACTTTCCAAAACAACTAGATGGTAATAAAACCACAATATATTACTTGAATAGTTGGTGAGTATATATATATGTGTATGTATGTGTGTGTGTGTGTGTATATATATATATATATATATATATATATATATATATATATATATATATATACACAGCCCAGCCTTGCTCCTGGAGAGCTTCTGCTGGATTTGAACTGCCAACCCAGTGGACCACAGTCCCACACACAACCAATACACCACCAGGGCTCTGCCCCAAGATATACTTTTAAATTGTTGCAGAAGCAATAATAATCTGACAGAAAACTTAACCAGTTACGATAATGTAATTTACATAGCACCGACTCACAACTTTTATTTCCAGTTTCAAAGGCCAAGAAATTCACATTTCTATCTTAAATATGAATTATCAGTAAAAACAAAGTTACCTATATTCCACTGGCATGATTTCAGCAGCAAGATTCTCATAACTTTTTGTGGCAGATGTACCTAGAAAACAAGTGTTAGATAGCATTTCAGTACTTCTGTCACTCAGAAGAAAATCAAAAACACTTTTCTAAATCCATCAAAATTCACCAGTTTGGTTTAGGTGATCCTGTTGTACTTGTGAACACCGAAGCTCTTCATTTGTTTCTTTTAGAGTATCACGTTGCTCTATTAGTCTCTAAAAAAGAATAACTGATGTCAGCTATTTAGAATATTTACTTACAATTAGACAAAAATTATTAGAATAACATTTAACCGTTCTCATTAAGTATGTAGAATAATATTTAATTATTCTCCTAAGTAATGTCCTTTATGTTTCAGTTTGTTTTCTTATATTTTTAACAGCTTTATTGGTACTTTATCCAGATATCACACAATTTGACTGATCAACCCTATCAAAAAGAGTGTTACAATCTTTATACTACAGTCAATTTTAGAGCATTTTCCTCTTCTCCACAATCAGTTCTAAAGTTTCCATGTCAGATTAAGTTTTCTTAACAATTTATGAGAATCACTTTATTTAAAAAGGGAGTATTTTTATTTTAAGGCCAAGAGGCCAATGTACTCTTGAATATGTCATATAAATAACCTGCTAATGCCCATTAGATAGCTTAATTTTGAGTCAACAGGATGCAATTATATAGTAAACAAGTAACTGTAGGGCAATCAAGACAGCATAGACCCTGGAGGGAAACTAAAATAAGGTTTGATTTAATTTACCATTCCCTGACTATAGTATCAGGGAAAGTTCTTTAACTCTGGCTTTGTATTCACATCTTCAAAACAGGAATGTTCATATTTCGTGACCTTTAAACAGTTCCACCACAAAGGTACCCTATGTAAAATAGGCTAAAACTCTGCGCAGTCCTACACTATCCTCACCACCATTGAGTTCATTGTTACAGCCATTGTGCCAGTGAAGGGTGTTGAAGGTCTTTCTGTTTTTTGCAAACACTCCACTTTATCAAGCTTAATGCCCTTCTTTCTACCAGGATTAGTTCCTCCTGATAATCTGTCCAATGTATGTGAGATGACATTTCATCCATTCTCACTTCTATAAAGCCTTCTGGTGCTGGTTTTCTTCCAAAACCGCTATGTCCGTCCTTCTGGCAATCCATGGAATATTCACTATAACTTGCCAATATCATAATTCAAATATATAAATTCTTTTTCATTGCAGGTTATCTCATGCACATAAAGCAATTAAAAATATCAAGACTTGGGTCAGGACATTATTCAAAGAGATAACTTTGCAGATTTTCTCAGTGCAATATATCATTTGCTTTCTTGACTGCTGTTTCCAAGTGTCTTGACTGGAGATTTAAGTAAATGGAAATCCTTGACAACATCAAAATTTTTGATGTATCATATTGCTTGGGGATTTTCTTTCCTTGACATCATGTTGTAAGCAATCTAAAGGCTGTAAACTTTAATCTTCCTTAGTAAATATTTCAATTCCTCTTCACTTTCTGTGGGATTATCATAAGACTTTTCCCAAGCTATGTGTCCCCCAAAGACATTCCAAGTATTAGAGGCTGTTTGACAGCACATTGTGGCAGACAGATGCTTAGATAACATCCTTCCTGAAGGCATTCATTCAGCCTGCAGACTTTAGCATGATCCCACCACAGGGGTGCTCCCTTACTGTGGTTAAGGACAATGGATTACTTCCCCTGCAAGCTTAGGCGAAATCAAGTGTCCAGCTCAAAAGCAATCAAGGTTAGGTCCATCATGAATCTAGGATCCACCCTTTTTGTCAAATGTGTACCCCCAATCCCTCCCCTTCCTATTGCGTCTCTCATCCCCCTCCCATTGCTGTATTACCTATAGTGCAACCCCTTTCTGTGATGTATGTCTTTACCTGTAATCAGAGGACTTGCACACCCCCCAAAGGTATATAAGCCTTGGTTAAAAATAAAGAGCTCTCCCTCTTCCTGTCCTCTCTTCCCTGTTCTCTCTCTCCCCTTTCTCCCTTTCCCCACCCTCTCTCCTGACCTGTACTAGTAAGAGGAGCTGAGATGAGTATGCCACCATGAAATGTGTCTGCCTCCTTCATTTTATTCTCTTTTATTTCCTAAGACTTTACTATAACCTTTACTTATTATCATTGTGCAATTGCACCTGCTGGGACTGTCATGATATGTTAGGGGCTGGTTCCCCTGACAACTTTCCAGCAAAGCAAGTTCATGTCATCTGAATATGGCAAATTGTTAATGAGTATTCTCCAATCCTGATGTTGCCTGTACTCTTCACACAGACCAGCTTCTCAGATAATCTGCTCTGGATTTGGTTGGTAGGTCCCATTGAGGAGGCTATGGCCCATGGTGACCCTATGCACAACAGAACCAAACAATGCATAGTCCAGTGCCATCCTTACAATGTTCCTATGCCTGAAACTGTTCATGCAGCCACTGTGTCCTTCCATCTCCTCCAGGACCTTCCTCTTTTTTGCTGCCCCTCCACTTTACAAACACGATGTCCTTCTGCAGGGACTGGTCTCTCCTGACAATATGTTCAATGTATATAAAATGAAGCATTGACATCCTTGCCTCTAAGAAGAACACTTGGCCTTACTTCTTCCACTACAGATTGGTTTGAATTCTAGCAGTGCATGTTACTTTCAGTATTCTTCTTTAGCATCTCAATTCAAATGCTTCAATTTTTCTAAGGTCTTCCTTATTTATGTCCAACTTTCACGTGCATATAATGCAATCGAAAATATCATCAGGTGCACCTTGGACCAATTAAGTAAAATTCTTGCTCTTCAATATTCTAAAAAGGTCTTGTGCAGCACAGCTTTTGGTGTCCCTACTCCTGCTTCAATGAGCACTGGTTGTGGGTCTAAGAATAAAATCCTTCACAACTTCAACCTTTTCTTCATTTATAATGATGTTACGTATTGGTCCAGCTGTGAGGATTTTGGCCTTCCCTACATTGAGGTATAATCCATACTAAGGCTGCAATCCTTGAAGTTCATCAGCAAGTGCTTCAATTCCTCCTCACTTTCAGCAAGCATGGTTGTATTATCTGCATATCGCAGGTTAATAAGCACTCTTCCAATCTTGATGCCATACTCTCTTCATATATAATCCAGCTTCTTTGATAATTTGCTTAGCACATAAATTGCACAAGTACGGTGACAGGATACAACACTGACACACATCTTTCCTGACTTTAAACTATGTACTATTCACTTGTTCTGTTTGCAGAACTGTCTCTTTCACCATGAACAAATGCATCAGGCGCACAAGAAGTGTTCTGAAATTCACATTCTTCTCAAGGTTATCCATAGTTTATTATGGTCCACATAGTTAAATGCCTTTGCATAGTGAATTAAATATAAATGAAGCTCTAGTATACTCTGCTTTGAATAAAGCTCCATCTGACATCAGCAATGATATCCCTTATTCCACACTCTCTTCTGAAACCAGCCTGAAATTCTGGAAGTTCCATGTCAATGGACTACAGCAAACATTGTTGAAAGATCTTAAGCAAACTGTGTGTGATATCAGTGATATTGTTGTATAGTTTGAGCATTCTGTTGGGTTACCTTTCTTTGGAATAGGCACACATATGGCTCTTTTCCAGTCAACTGGCAAAGTAGATGTCTTTAAATTTTCCTTGCATAGCAAAGTGCTTCCAGTGCTTCATCAGTTTGCTAAAACATTTCGATGAGTATTCCAACAATTTCTGAAGACTTGTCTATGGCTAATATACACAGTACAGTTTGAACTTCTTTCTTCAGCACCACTGGTTCTTGTTCATATTCTCCCTCCTGAATTGGTGAACTGTTAACTAGTTCTTCCTGAGAAAATCACTTTATATTATTTCTATTTTCTCTTGATTTCTACATCATTCAATATTTTGCCCACAGAATTTTTGAAGATTGCAACTTGAGATTTGTATTTTTTTCTTGAGTTCTTTCAGTTCCAGATATACTGAACATGTTTTTTACCTTTTGGGTTTCTAAATCTAGATCCTTGTATATTTCATTACAATAATTTGTTTTGTA
>PVJH01013126.1:0-61621 GCA_004026705.1 Nesogale talazaci | reverse complement strand
CATCCAGGTCAAGAAACTCGGCCTCAATTTCAGAGTCTGGGTGCTATCTGGACTTGTAAATCTGCCTCCTCCTTGCTTGTTCTAGGGCTTCTCATCTGAGGATCATTGTCTCTGACAGAAAGATGGAAGCAAAAAGGAGCTCACAGGTGACACTTTCTGGGAGCACAGGAGAGAACTCACCATTTTTGACAGCCTCCCCCCCCCCCCAATGCATTGCTGGATGTGATCCTCACAATGAACCCCCATTCCCATCTTATGGAAAAAGAAACAGGCCCAGAGAGGCCAAGAAAATGACCTTGGGTCACACAGCTGATAGATAGGTGGAGGGGAGGCTTTGTTCTCAGGCGCCAACTCTGCCCAAGAGTATCTTTTGTGAGGCTGTCTTCTTCCGTGAGCTTCAGTTTTCCTGACGTTCCATTGAAAAGTCTGTGTCACTCCTCTGTATTCATCTTGCACAGCCATGCATCCTCCACCTCAGAGTCATTTGCAATTGTATTGTCAAGATTTTATTTTTGAAAGTCATCTCGCAAGAGCTGTCTTCCTCTGGAGTTCCAGGTCATGGGACCAACCTCTCTCGTGTCTCCCAAGGTTTAGCCCTCTGCCTTCATGAAGGTGAAGGGAGACCCTGACCAGGTGTCCCACATCCACGAATAGCATAAGAGAGCCTGGCTACGATTTCTTGAGACTTAGAATCGAATTCCATTGTTCTGATTGCCTGCTCGCTCACTCTGCTCTCTGAGAGCATCAAATGCTGAGGCAAACAAGGAGTGTACCGGGTGACTATGGCTTTTCCCTGTGTGCTAGTCTTGGCAATCAAAAGCAGCAGTATACAGAGTTGATCAGGTTTAGTTAGGGAGGCCCATGAAGATATTTCTGTGGGATTTTTTTTTTTAAAGCAGGGGTTTTAACTGGACTCTGATATCTTAGAGAGTAGGGGTGGGCCCGTGGTAGAAGTCTCACCTTGTTTTCAGGAGACCTGGCTAATGAACTTCCTCTCCAGCCAGCCACAATCTGTCAGTGGAGACTTATTCCATGCTAGGTAGCTTAACAGGTTCCTGTGGCATTCTGATTAAGCCGGGAAGAAAGACCTGGGGGGGGGGGGGTCACTTCTGAAAACAAGCCAATGAAATTCCCACAGGCCCCAGCAGTCATATTCTCCACTAATTATGGGGTTGGTCAGCAGTTTGTTCTGCCATGCTGGGCATTGCCAGGGCTCTGGGGCGATGGGCAATGACAGCTAGTGACAAGAAGAGTATCTGACACGGTTTAGGATCTTGAATCTATACCTGAGCGTGCTTATGCCATTGTGAAAGTAGGTGACTCTGAGCAGAAGTACACTGGAGTGGGTGTCAGACTCAATCTCACTGCTATCGAATCGATGCCAACCTGTGGGGATCGTAAAGGACTGAGTAGAATACCGCCGCCCCTCACCCCCCACCCCGGCCCTGTGGGTTTCCGAGATTGCAAACCTTTATGAGAGTAAAAAATCTTGTCTTTCTCTACAGGGAGCAGTTGGTGGTTTTGAACCACTGACCTGGCTGTTAGCAGGCCAACACATAACCAATGACATCGCCAGGAATCCTCGGAATGTCTGTGTAGCTTTCTGTAAAACACGAGCAAATGCCTTTGTACGGGGAACCATTGTAGAAGGCTGGTGGACAGCCCGAATGCCAGAGTCACCCAGATAGGGATTGCAGTGTCTCTTCAACACGCCGCTTTCCCCTGAGACTTGAGTAGCTTCTTAACCTCGGTATGATGTCAAGTTGTTTTCGTTTTCTTAACAATAGAGCAACAGCGGCACCATATCTGCTTATACCTCAAAAGGGTTACGTGATAATTAGCACAATGTCTGGGCCTGAATCAAATACTAAATTGACATTTCACTGCATCATTATCCTGGTCTCTCCTACCCACCTATGAGGCATCCCTAGGTGGAATGACAGTCAACACAGTTGGCTGTTCTCCCAAATGCTTGAGGCTTGAGTCCACACAGAATGGATTTGGAAGAAGAGCACGGAGATGCCTTTCTAAAAACTCCACAGAGTAGGCTCTACTCTGACTCTGTGAGGCCCTCACCGTGAGTCCGAGCCAAGAGGAGAAGACAAGTGGTTTGGCAGTTAATGCCATCACACGTCACTAGGTCTGCTCCTCAAGGAAATCGCTGAGGTGTGCATGAATCTGGATGTGAGATCTGAGTGCATGTCTCTGGACTCCTACAGTCAACTCTCCTTGCCACTTTTTAGCCCCTTCAGACATATGACGGTGAGGCCGGAGGATGGGGAGGTCTGAAGAATGGCCAGGCTGGAGAACTTGCACATCAAGAGCTCAAAGTATGGTGCCTGGCTATCAAACGATATAACACCTGGGGTCTTAAGGGCAAACAAGCGGCCATCTAGCTCAGAAGCAACAAAGTCCACATGGAAGAAGCACAGCAGCCTGTGTGACCACAAGGTGTTCAAGGGATCAGGTGTACAGATTAGGGACCCAAAGTCCATCTATAGGTAACAGGACATCTCCTTACAGAAGGGTTTTGGGAAGGAGATGAATCAGTCAGGATGCAGTGTAGCAATGATGAAACATACATCTTTTCTCTAATTCTTCAATGCTTTTCCCCTCCCCCACCCTCCCACTATCATGATTCCAATTCTTACAACTCCAGCTAGACCAGAGGATGTACACTGGTACAGATAGGAACTGAAAACAGAGGGACTCCAGGACAGATGACCCCTTCAGGACCAGTGGTGAGAGTGGCGATACCAGGAGGGTGGAGAGAAGGGGAGTAGAAAGGGGAAACTGATTATCAGGATCTACATATCATCTCCTCCCTGGGGTACGGACAATGGGAAAGTGGGTGAAGGGAGACATCGGGCAGTGTAAGACATGACAAAATAATAATAATTTATAAAGTATCAAGGGTTCGTGAGAGAGGGGGAGCGGGAAGCTGGGGGGGGGGCGGGGATGCAAAGCTGATACCAAAGGCTTAAGTAGAAAGCAAATGTTTTGAGAACGATGATGGCAACACATGTACAAATGTGCCTGACACGATGGATGGATGGATGGGTGGATGGATGGATTGTGGTAAGAGCTGTATGAGCCACCAATAAAGTGATTCTTAAAAAAGGGCTCAAAGTGTCGGCAAGCAGAGAAGTTGGAGCACGGCCTGGACTTCCAAGAAGCAGATCTGGAAAGCTTCCCGCAAACCCAGGAAGAGACACACATCAGGGAAGAACACCCAGGCTTCTCGTGTGCTCCCGCCCAACAGTGGAGCTGAGATCGTTGGACGAAGATTATTTATTTTCAGTTCAGCGGAAGAAACATGGGGTGCCGATGTGCGATGCTGTCTGTGAGGAATGAGTCCTATCGGAGCAGTATTCTCTCCGGGACGGGTAGCAGCTTTTCCAGGGGCCCGCTGGTCTCTGCCTCTCCCTCAAGGTCCCCGGACCACTTCCAGCCTGGGCTTCCTATCCGTGATCTGTCAGGTAGAGCAGCAGCTGTGGCCCGAGGATTTCCTTAACTGGAACTCAGTGTGATTTCTAAGCTGCACCACACTTGTTTTCAGATGAAACCAGCCCGCTCTGAGGTGATGGGGGTGACAGAGGTGCAATTATCGCCTGCTCCTCGGCATCAGAGTGCCTTGTGGGAGAGGGGCTGACAGCTCTGAACTCTCTTTGTGTGGGGAGCTGAAGTCTCCAGCCTTTGCTGAGAACATTTGACAGAGACAGACAGCCGTGGGGCCCATGCGGGTGGGGTGTGGGTGGAGGGGGCCGTCACCTGTGCCTGGAACCTCCCTCCTCCTGGCTCAGGCTGAGGTGGGCTGCGAGGACCTCCATGTGCTCCCACTCGTTACCCCAAACTACGCAAAACCCAGGTGGGCTTGTTGGACAAGTTTTCTCAGACAAGTTTGTAAGGCCCAACCCAGACCTTAAGGAGAAGGAAAAAAGGACGGGGGGCGGGGTCCTTATTCATTTGAGGTTGGTCTGAAGCGGGGGCAGAGGTGGGAGTTCAGTGGCAGGGTTCCTCCCCAAGAGATGACAGAGTTGGAGGCCCAGCCAGTGTTGCTTCGGCCAGGGCAGGCTGGCATGTTGCTAGCGGGTTTAGTAGGTTGCAGGGAGTGCCTACCAGTGGTTCTCAACCTTCCTGATGCCGTTACCTTCTGTACCCTTCATGTTGTGGAGACCCTTCAACCATAAAATTACTTCTGTTGGTGCTTCATAGCTGTAACTTAGCTACTGTTATGAACCCCTGTGAAAGGGTCATTTGACCCCCAAAGGGGTCACGACTGGACCCCCGCTGGTCTAGACTAAGAAAAGGCTGGAAACTTACCTTTGACCTTTGGCCTCGCCCAATGGGCACAGCAATCTGTCTCACAATTGATTGTGGGGATGGCTCAGGCTTGGGACCTCATTTGATTGCAGGGTGCGTGCGCAGCAAAGTCATTAAAGGACAAGTCGGGCTGCTGAGCACGCAGTGAGCTGTTTGAAATCCCCAGCTTCTCTGGGGGAGAAAAATGAAGTTTTCTACTCCCCTCAGGATG
This sequence comes from Nesogale talazaci, assembly GCA_004026705.1. NCBI lineage: Eukaryota > Metazoa > Chordata > Mammalia > Afrosoricida > Tenrecidae > Nesogale > Nesogale talazaci. The sequence goes on along the minus strand of PVJH01013126.1, from coordinate 57,087 downwards.
GAGCCACTCTCTCAGAAACTCCCAGGGGCCAGTGTAGCCTTGTCCTGTCTGTGGGTCACTGTGGGTCTATTATGATTAGTTTATGTTATGACCCTGAAGCCCAGGCAGATGGGGAGGATGGAGAGACCTCCAGAGGGCACCAGTGCAAGTCAAGGTGAGGAGCAGGAAGAGGTGCCCTTGCTGTGTCTCAGAGATGTGGGTTCTCACACGACCTGGACCACGAATGTGCCAGAACTCCGGTTTCCCAATGCTTACCGTGGGAATGGCAATACCTTTGTGGGGGGTGCTTTGTTCCTGTTGTTGTTTTTCTCTGAAGACTGAGTGCAATCTACTAAAACAAAGCTCACTGAGAGGGAGTCCATTCTGACTCTTAGAAGCCCTACAGGACAGGGTAGGACATTCCCCTGTGCCTTCTGAGACTAACTCTGAATGGGAGAAGAAAGCCCTGTCTTTCTCTATTGTAGTGCCTGGTGGTTTCGAACTGCTGATCTTGCACCTAGCAGGCTAGGAGGTGGGAAGGAATGTACCAGGAGCCTGTTGGCAGACCTGGCCCAGTGGACTGAAACCATGGAAAAGTGGAGCCTTGGTCCCCCCCCCCCCCACATCTTTACTAGCTCAAATGCAAGGGGACATCAGAACCCTTGTGTGATGAGTTGTTTTCTCTAACTGCCCTGGAGAGGGAAGATTTGGCTCAGAGGTATGCAGTTGGGAAATGGACTCTTCAGACATGACTCTTTGGAGTCAAGTCCACAGGAGGGAATATGCCACCTCTACCCTCCTTCCGTCCACTGTTGTTGAACTGTGCAGCCACCGAATGACTGAGTGACTCTCCACCTCCACCGCTGCTCTGGTTTCCTCTAGGAGGAACTGTTGACCACTTGGGCTGTTGAACACAAAGTGAACAGTTTGAAATCGCCAGTCACTCCGTCGGACAAGATGAGTTGTTCGACTCTCATCAAAATCAATGGAAGTCCACAGGGGCAGTTCTCTTCTGCCCTCTGGGGTCTGTCCGCATCAGAATCCACAAACACTGTGGACATTCTCTGGAGTTCAGCTGTCCCATCGCTAGGGAAGAACCCTTGAATGACTGGTGTCAGATCTCACTACCCAGTAGCCTGAGGGATCCTTACACAGCAGTCGACGCATTGACCACCCCTTTCATGGCTGCCCCAGGGCTCCCCGCTGACTCATCGCAGGGCTAATGAAGGTGCTGCATGCCTGTAAAATGCAAACTCCCCACCCCTCCTGGCCTCACCAATCCAGGTGGCATCTTCACCAGGCCCCCAGTTGGACTATACACTCGAAAAGCTGCCGTGTGTGAATCTGTCTCTCCCGGGGACTCCCATCTCTGCCCAACTCCTTCATGACAAAAATGACTATAAGGATGATGGGGTCCTCTGTACCGGGGACTGAGAATACGGTGCGGGACAATGGCCGTGGATGTCTTCACGGGAAGTTGGACTGTGTACCAAGCATCTCAAGGGCAGGATCTCACTTGATCTTTAAACAGACTTCCTAAGGCAAGTGCCGTCTCCCATCTATGGAGTGGCAAACAAGGCTCAAAAAGGTTTGAAATTAACTGACTGTTCTCGATCTAGAGAGAAGGTCCTGTGTTCGGTAGATAAGGAAAGAGGGAATTCTGGGCACAGGGACCGACTATACAGGACGGTAGGTCACAAGGTAGTTCTGTAAAATCATAGCAACACCTCTGGAATGAGAACACCCGGACTTGAAGTCACTGCCGCTGCACACACCCTCCCTCTAGGTCTATGCAGTTACAGACATGGTGTGTGCCTCGCTCTGACTTTCCCCTGAAAAAATCTGTACTCTTTTATCCCCTTACACGAAAACAGCCATTTGAGCATCCTTCAGGGACACAATGTTCTTTTTAAATCTTCTTTGAGTCGTGGGGACAAAGAGACGTGTGAAGGGACCAAACTTTCATAGGACAGCCTTTGCCACCCTTGAAGAATGAGCAGGGACCATATTGTGATGGGAAAAAAAAAATCGCTGGGCACAGCTCAGAGAGGACTTTTTATCACCAGCGCGGTTTCCAACTTTCCCGAAACTTCTTTCAAAGAAGTCCTTATGATTCCCCACATCTTTCTAGAGGTTCCACCAAGGTTGTCCTTTGGGCCTCCCTTCAACAGTAGCTGTAACCTTCTGAGCAGAGCTCTCTGCCTCGAATCAGTCTTTAAGAGCTTTCCAGCCTTCCCTAAAGGGATTGGGCAATTGAAAATTGGAGCAGCCATCCTGGAAACTCACTGCAAAGCTTCAATGATTTGGGAAAATGCCCATTTGAGGTTTTTTTTTTTAGTTCTCCCTCAAAATCATTTTTTTTCCCTGAAACATTTCCCCCCCCGCCTGAAGAGTATTGTTTTTGAAGGCACCCTAACGAGTTAAAGTCAAGTGCATTCAGGAGAGAGCTGGATCACAAAGACGTGTGCAAACACATCTCCTGGGGAATAAAGCTGGGCATAAATGAACTAGAGCCAGTACCAGTGCCTTTTCACTGATCCCCCGACTGAGACAAGGACGTCAGAAACAGCATCCCCAGCATCATTGCCAAGGAATCCTGTGTACGTGTCTCAGGGATGGCTACTCTTTCATCTGTTCATTCATTCATTCCCTCCGCGTGTACTTACTGAGAATCTGCTCAACCTGTCATGCGCTGTGTGAGGCAAGGTGGTTTTGATGTGAAATAAGACAGACATAACCCCAGCTCTCAAAGAGTTTTCTGCTGGGAAAGGAAGATATTCCTTTAATGATATTCATATCATTCCATTTAATATTAAATGACACAGATTTACTTCTAATTTAAAGAAGAGTCACAGGAGACAAATTCAATCTTAGTCTTAGGGGCGTTGATCTTGTTCAAAAATCCTGACCCAAAGGGTTTGCTCTGAGACTGACTGACTCCCAGGGCTGCAGTGTTCTCTTACTCTCTGTTTCATTTGTTTGCCTGTAAGGTCCCCTGGCTGCTCTGATCCTCTTGACAGCAGTCTGGATACAGTGCCATGCACATGGGGGTACGGACCAAAGAGCATGGGAACAGGGGTCCCACCTGCTAGGGAAGAGAACCAAAGCACAGACTTGGTGGTAGAACTGAACATGGCGCTGCCTTATCTAACATCAGATGCTCTGGCAGGCTGGGCTTCCTGTGACTTTGCTGCCAGGTACTCATGGGAGGAAACTCCAGAGAAAGGAGGCATCAAAGGGCAGCCAGAATCTCCTTTGGCCTCCCCACAGAGGCATCTTGCATCCACACACTTCTGCGGCTCTTCACCAGGTGTTTCGGCTTATGCTGGTGCTTTGATTCGGGGGCTCCCATCCTCTCTCACATTGGTCTGGATTTTGTTGGCAGCAAATAACCTACTGGTGTGTAGACCTAGCTACAGTGACCAGCTACGATTGTCATCAGTGAGGCTGCGTGGACACATCCTGAGTCTGGGGTGTGGGGCTTCCCTGCTGGCATTCGGTTACTTATTAAGATATAACAATATGCCCCCCCCCCACTTAGTGACTAACAGGAACAGTGACATTGCTTCTCACAATACTCTGGGTTGGCTGAGCTCAGCAGGGCAGTTCTCCTTTACAACATGTAGCTGAGCCCACTCATGAGGCTGGATTCAGTAGTGAGCCAGGTCCCCTCGACCTCAAGGTCTTTCCTTGTAGAACTTCTTGTAATTCATTAGCTGATTCCAGATTTCTTTACAACATGTCAACTCTGCAACACAGCTTCCAAGAGGGAGTGTTCCGGAGGCCTGGTCCCATTATTCTAGCTTTAACCAGCCTCTGCTAATATGCTTGCTAATGTCTCCCAAGTCCCACGGTGGAGTCACTGTAGAAGGGGACTACAGAAGGGAGAAAATGATGGCAGATGTAATTCATGGAGAAGCACAAAGGGAACAGTGTAGCAGATGACCTTTGACATTAGACTTGACAATAGATGCTCAAGAAAGCAGCTAAGTGGGGATAAGTCTGAAAATTACAAAGGCCATCCTGGTAGGTATATAACAACCTTAAGGTGCCATTCCATCTGTCACTCAGGAAGAACAAGGTCATTCAACAAACTACTAGGCACTGACAAACATAGAAAGATGAACAAGTCACTGTTCTTGTGCTCTCTCATCAAGGGTTACAAAAGACAAAGAGTACTACAGTGTATGACACATCCTGAACCATTACAGAGAGGGAAACCCAATCCAACCCACTGTTGTTGAGTTGATTCCTATTCACAGCAACTTCCAGGGTGTAGTCTTCATGAGGCTGACCCTCAAGCCCTTAAGGGATCTAGAAGGATCTAGAAGGTTCCTTGCATGCTCTGGTGGAAAATCTTGGTCTTCATTTCTCTTAGCCTCCCTCGGATATCTCCATGTGATATCTATCTTTCCCCATTCTGGCTTACTTGCTTCTATGCCAAATCCTGTCTCTTTAGACCTCAAAAGTCATTAGCTCAAGCCATACTGTGTGCAGATATGGTTCCATTAACATAACAGAATAAATCCTTTACAGTGGTTAGAATTTACAGTACATATTTAGGAGGAGGCACAATTCAATCTATGCTCACTCCCGATCCCTGATTTGAGTTTTGGAGCAAGAGCAGGTGTTGGCCAGGCCGATGTGCCATTGGGCATCCCAAGCATGGGAGATAGTATAGGTGAAGACCCAGAGAAGACAAAATCCCTGAAGCAATCAGAAAATGTAATGAAGTTCATCATTGTGCACATCAGAGGCAAGAGATGGAGTGAGAAAGGAGACCAGAAAGACTAGATTGTGAAGGTTCCTGGATTTATTCTGTCTCAGCTCTTTGAAGACAGAGGAGGGCATTAGAAAGGCACCTTCCTTTTGCTGTAGGGTATTTAAATGGTCTCCTATAATAAACGTTTATTTATGTAAAATGTGGTGTGAGCAGGAACACATGACTCCGATAGTCTCCTGTTGAAGGAAGAGACTGTGGTTGAGATGTAGCTGTGATATGACAGCAGCCAGGAGGGAATCAGAGCAGTGGAAGGGGCAGCATTCAGGAGGTATGTGAGAGTTTGTGCGGTGTGAATCCAAGAGGAGATGTGCATAATGCCATCTTTTTTGCCTCCCATCCACACAATGATGACTAAAGGAAGTGCTTGGCAGGCTGTGTGCCTCTCCTAGGTTCTCTGAAGGACCAGGACTGATCTTGATCTGGGTGAATACATCACCCTCATTGCAGACACTCCCATAGCAATAGAGCAGAGAGCCAAGCCACTGGGGCTGGAGAATAGAAGTGCTGGGATTGGGCCCCGGCTCGGCTCACGTACTTCCTAGCGCTGTGCCCTGAAATACATTTTCTGGGCCTTTGTTTGTTCCTCTGTGGAAAGAAGAATACTTCATGGGGTTAGGATCACAAAGACCCATAGTTGCAATATTTCAGGAAAGTTCTAGAACACAGAAAGTCCTCAATACATCGTTGCTGCTGCTAGGTGTTTTTGTGTCAGTTCATAGTGACCCTCCACGCCACAGAACAAAACACGGTCCAGCCCTGCAACTTCTTCACAGTCTGTGAGATGCTTGGGCCCACTGTACAAGCTGAGTGCCAATCCTGCTCATTGAGAGTCTCCTGTTCCTTTGCTGACCTTCCGTGTTAGCAAATAGGATGCCCTTCCTGCCGAGGACGGCTCTCTCCTGATAACATGTCCAAAGTGTGTGAGAGGAGTGAAGTCTTGCCATCCTACCTTCTAAGGGACGACATTCTGGCTACACTTCTTCCAACAGATTTGTTCGTTCTCCTAACAGTCCATGGTCTATTTAATATTCTTTGCCAACATTGTGATTCAAAGACATCAACTTTTCTTTGGTCTTCTTTATTAACTCATCATTTTTTCAACGCACCTATGAGGAGATTGAGAATACCATGGCTGAGATCAGGCACACTTTATTCTTCAAAGTGACATCTTCCTCTTTGAGCATTTTTAAGGAGGTCTTCTGCAGCAGACAGGCCCCCCCTGCAATTCGTTTTTTGATTTCTTGGCTGCCTCTTCTGTGCACATTGATTTTGAACTCAGATAAAATGAAATCTTTGATAACTTCAATCCTTTCTCCCTTTATCATGATGTTTCTTACTGGTTCATTTTTGAGGATTTTGTTTTCTTCGTTTTAAGGTTTCATCCATTCTGACAGATGTTTTTTCTTTTATCTTCATCGGTAATTCAAGTCTGCTTTACTTTTCAGCACGCAAAGTTGTGCCATCTGCATATTATAGTGTTGTTAATGAGTTTGGTTTCAAGTCTGAGTTTGAATTGTTCTGTCTACAATCTAGTTTCTTGAATTATTTGCCCAGCACACAGACGCAATAAATATAGTTTAAGGACATAAACCTGATACACACCTTTCTTGACATTAAATCTTCCCTATTTCTTATTCTTCTTGAATGATGACTTTCTCTTTGTCTGTTTCAGTGAAGTGTTTTGTAGCTCCCATTCTTCCCAACGCTATCCATAATTTATTATGATCCACACAATTGAATGTTTTTGAGTAGTCGATAAGACATAAGAGGCATCTTTCTGGTATTCTTTATTTTCAAACAAGATCCATTTGTCACCAGCAATAAAGTTCCTGATTCTGAGTCCTCTTCTGGCACTGGTTTGTATTCCTAGCAGTTCCCACATGAGGTATTGCAGCAACTATGTTAAAATGTTTCTCAGCAAAGTTTTACTTCTGTGCTATATTGATGACAGTGTACAATAATTTCTACATTGTGTTGGAATCACAATCGTTCTTTGGAATAGGAAAAAATATAGATCTCGTTCAGGTCAGTAGATCTGACCAAAGTCAATTTTTTTTTAGCAAAGCTGAATGGGCACCCCCAATGCTATGGCCATTTGTTGAAACATCTCAATAAGTATTCAGTCAATTCCTGGATTCTCTTTTCCACCAAGGCACTGTCAACTTCTTCCTTTAATACCATCAGTTCTTTCTCATATGCTCCCTACCTCTCCTTACCTCCTGAGGTAGCTAAATGTCAACCTATCCTATTTAGTCAAGTGGCTATATAGTTCTTTTGTCTTCTGTTGATGGTTTCTGTGTTATTCAAGATTTGGCCCATTAGAAGTCTTCATGGTTGCATTGTGACTTACATTTTTTTTTCCTCCAGCTCTTACAGCAGTATGAGAAATACTGAGCATATTTTCCCCTTTTGGTTTTCTAAGTCTAACTCTTGGTACATTTCATCCTAGTACTTTGTTTTCTTTCCAAACTTTTGGAAATCTTTTGTTCTGGTCTTTTTTTTTTCTTTTTTAACTTTCCATCATACATGTGTTGGTCTGGGTAGACTAGAGATACAAATTCATGGAGACCCTCATCTGTATATAAGGGAGACGTATATATACAAGAGCAATTGAACATTGAGAAACATCCCAGCCCAGTCCAAATAACGTCCATAAGCCTGATATTGGCCCAAATGTTCAGCAGCAATCCATAAAGTCCTCTTCAGACTCCTGAGACACATGTAATGCAGGACGAGCACAGATCAGTGGATGGGAATCTTTGTAAATCCAGTGGTATTGTAAGCACCTCAGCACTAACAGAGTGCTTCACGTGCCTTCTCCAGGGGCAGAGTTCTCCAGGTTCAGGGTTCTGGATGTATCAGGATAGAACCATGTGGCTTCTTCTCATGGATGTCTCACAGGGAGTGAGCAAAGAGTGCCTCCTGCCTCCAAGGAAGAAAATCAGGAGTTCCCAGAATTCTCCGGAGAAAGCCATGCCCACACAGAGGCCTCATTGGCTATGATCTGACTGACAGACTAGACTCCACCCCTACACGCTTAATCCTTAAATTGACCATTATATAACTACCACAGGTCAGTAGTTGACAATCAGCAGAAGAGATCATTCATTTCACAGTAAACAATGTATGTGCACTTGGTTTGTTAATTCGCCTATTGTAATGCCCTCGGTGCAACATCACTTCCTCCCCATCCCTCCTTCCTTCCTAACCTCTGGATTTTGTCCTGGAGTAAATCCTGCCCTTTTGATCTGAAATGGTTCATTAGTCTAATACCGTCCTGGGGTAAGTTCAGTTCCACAACAGAAAGGTGAGTGAGAATCCATTCACCAATCCAGAAAGAGCAGCCCCTTCTTTTTGGCACGATGACTGGGTGTTCTTTTCATCTTCTTTTGATGCTTCCTGAATCCGCCAACATTTTGCTCAGAGAGTCTTTCAATATTGAAACCCAAGGATTGATTTTTTTTTCCTTCAGTTTGCACCAGCCCGCATGCTCCTTAGAAATAAAGGACCTACTTTGAACATGTGATCAGGAGAGACCAGTCCCTGGAGAAGGACATCAGACTTGGTCAAGTAGAAGGGCAGCACAAAAGAAGAAGACCTTTGAGAAGATGGGTCAACACGCTGCCTGTGACCATGGGCTCAAATATAAGGACACTTGGGAGGGTGGGTCAGGGCTGGGCTGAGTCATTGTTGCTTTTTTGCACATAAGGTCACTGTGAGTTGGAATTGATTTCACAGCACCTATCCAAAAACGTACAAGTTTTTCTTTCAGACAACTTACTGAACTGTCTTCCTGTAATGGTTTGTGTTTTGCTCTTTTTGTCCTGGTTGGGTCATTTGGTTTTGTCTTTCAGTGACAACACTTTTAAGTCTTCCTTTCTTTCTAAGACCTCTAAATCTCATTCCTATAACTGTGTTGCTTAGCATTTCTAGAAAACCGTTCAATCGTAGTACAGGCTGTGAACATCATCTCCATGTTCCTTCTATTAATGGAAATTCTTCTAACAAAGCCCCATTACACTGTGAGGTCCAGAGAAAGAGAGTATATGCTGAAAGCATAACCATCTATTCTTACTTAACATTTTTTTTTAAAACAAATGAATGCTGGCAAAAAGATGTGGAGCAGAGGATTTCCTTTACGTGGAGTTCATAAACAGATGAAGGTAATTTATATTCATCAAAGTGACACCGGTGTCTCCCTGCGTGGGAGAACTATTGACTGTAAAAAAACATGAGGGAATCTTCTGGAAATGCACCAGCCCTTTTCTAGCCTGGTGGTGGTTGTGGACTAGCGTCATCCAGTGGGCTCCAACTCATGCCATCTCTAGGCATAAGAGAGTGAGATTGCCCAGTCTTAGGTTGGTAATAGTTGGTAATAGTTGGCAATAGTTGGTAATAGAGTCCATGATCGCAACAACGCAGCCAGTCCATGAGGAGCCCTGGTGGCACAGTGGTTATGGATTGGGCTGCCATGAGCAACGTCCCAAGTTCAGCAGAAAGATGCAGCTTTCTAGTCTCAGAAATAAGTCCACAGGGGCAGTTCTGCCCTTTCCCAGCAGGTCACTATGGGTCAGCACCCACTGCATGGCAGTGAACTTGAGTGCCAACCCAGTGTATGTGCTATTTTCCTCATTTTTGTCTTTTATAAATGGGGCTTCAAAAAGTTCTTGGAAGAGTTCCATCTTGGAAAAATTCCATTTTCCCTCGAATGTTTTGAAGCATCCTAGCATAAACACAAAAATATTTTGAATTCTATCCTTTAGATTATGTGCTCCTCACAGTACATATTTTATATTTAAATTAAACTTGAAAAAGACTATTGCGTTTGATCATATGTTCATTTGATATCTGAGGTGATATAACCATGCCATATTTTCCCCTTGCATATATTAATATGGTGAATGTCTTAATAAATTTTTAAATACTGATTCTTCTTTGCATTACGCTGGAAGGAAATATTACTTGGTCCTAGCCTGTTGTTTCATTCATATTTTTGCTGTGATGTATATCAGGTTGCTGGTCTCTCATTGGGTTGTGTACATAATGGTATGCTTGCTTTCTTCAAAACAATTTACAAGATTTCCTTCTTTATCTACGCTCTGGAAAAATTTAAATATCTTTCCAAATTCTTGTTTTTCTTTTCTTTGAAGAATACAGGCTTAGAATACTCTCTGCTAAAAATGTCTTACCTGGAAGTGTACGGGGGAAAATTTTGCCAAATTTCCCTTCTTATTCTTTTGTAACTGGCGTGTCTAGAATTGATCTGTTTTAAAGTCAATTCAGTGAATTGTAAACTACTCCAGCTTAACCCATAGTCATCTGGCCTGTTGCAACTCATCGCTGCCCAAGATGGGATTTCCTGCGACTGTAAATCACAGGAGAGCAGAAAGCTTCACTGTCTACTGGTGACTTTGAACTGCTGGCCATGCAGTATATAATTGTGAATTTTCTGGAAATTATCAAATGCATTTACAGATGGTTCAGTAGTCTTTTAATTTCTTCTGTGTCTGCCCATCCAATCCACATCCTTTTAGTTTTATGGATTTTGCTCCTACTAAGTCGATTACTGACTTATTTTCCCAAGAGTCAGCGCTTGGACTTATATGTCCTAAGTTTTCTTCTTCTTAAATTAACATAGCAATATCTGTTCTTAGCACTTAACACCCTCCTTCTGCTTTCCAAAGGCTTACTTCATTAGTTTTATGGCTTCTAGAATTGGAAGTTTAAACCATTTATAGGGCTTCACTCCGGCTTATTACCATTGGTGTTTTATACAATGCGTTTTTCTTTTGATATTGAACTATTTCCCATGGGATTCCTACATATTGCCTTAATGATCATTTCCAGCTCTTCTGCCACAATGAATGATATATTTTTTGATTTGAGATGTATTTTTAAAAGACTTAAAAAATTCAAGCGGTGGTGCTTGCTTCGGCGGCACGTGTTCTAAAATTGGAACGATACAGAGAAGATTGGCACGGCCCCTGAGCAAGGATGACATGCCAAATGCAAGTGGCGAGGCCTTCTTATTTATCTCTCTCTATTTTAGTCTCCATTTCTAGTTTCCTGTGCAATGTGGTCAGGGAATACATTGAGCGTTCATTGACTCGGTGGGCATGTACATCAAGACATCTTCCTTTTGCCATCGAGTCGGTTCTGATAGGGAGTGACCCCATCCATGCACGGCGAAATGTCCTCACCCTGCCTCCTCCCACCACTGTTGTCATGCCTGAGCTCATTACGGCTGCCTCTGTGCCCACCCCTCTCACTGGAGTCCTGGCTCTTTGTTGCAGACCCTCTGCTGGACCAAGCATGTCCTTTCCTAGGGTTAGGGCTTTCCTAATAGCATGTCCAAAGTGCACGAGACCAAGTCTTCTTTCCCAGGAGCATGTTGGTTGTCCGCCCTGCAAAACACATTGGTTTGTTCTTTTGGCAGTCCATGCAGGACATTTTCAATATTCTCTGCCCACGCTATAATTCATTATTTTTCCTGTCTCCCTTCTTTGTGGTTCAGCTTTCACATGCCTAGGAAGAACTGAAAACACCACGGCTGGGCCAGATGCACCTTACTCCTCAAGGTGGCATTGTTGCTCTTGAACATGTTAGCGAGGTCTTGGGTAGCATATTTTCCCCATGTAATAAGCTGTTTGATTTCTTGACTGCTGTTTCCATTGGCACTGGCGATGGACCCAAATGATACGAAATCCTGGACTGTTTCAACCTGTTCTCCACATAGCCTGGTGTTGCTCATGGACCCAGGAACATCGGGAACTTCTGTTTTCTCTATGCTGAGTTGTCTTCCATGCTGACGGCTTTAGTCTGTGGTCTTCATCAGCAAGGGCTTCAAGGCCTCCTGGTTTGGAGCAAGCAAAGCTGCGCTGTCTCGTATGACAAGTTGTTAATGAAGCTTTCTCCAATCCCGATGCCATGCTCTTCAGTGGGCAATCCAGCTTCTTGGAAGATTTACTCAGCATACAGACTGAATGAGTATGGTGAAAGGGTGCAACCCTGACTTACATGTCTCCTGATTTTAAACAGTGCAGCAGCCCTTTGTTCTCTCTATATTTTTATGGTTTATAGTTTGGAATACAGATATTAAATGTACCTTATTAAGGTTCTTGCTGAGAGGGCAAATCTTCTGGAAACTTGTTTATTATTCATTCAATCACAAAGACTTGAATTAAAGACTGCTACTACCAGTGTACTTCTTCCTATTTCTTCTCATCTCTTCTGTTACTTTTGCTTAGTAAATATTATTGCCATGCAATTTTCTGCATCAGTAGTCATAACTATTGTCACTTGATTATGAATTGTACCTCTCAGTATTATAAATGATCTTTCTTTGTCTCAGTTAATGCTTTTCATCTGAATCCAGCCTTTTTGATGTTAAGATTATGACTTGCTTCATTTTTCTGTATAGCTAGTATGATATGCACTATCTTTTTATTTCAGCCTTTCCAAATGCCTTTGTTTTAGATGTAATTTTTATAGGAAGTCAAGCTGAGTTTTCTTTGTGGTACAATTAGAAGTCTTTTCCTTTTAATAACTAAGTATAGCTCATTAGCACATAATGATATGTTTGGTTTTAATTTCTTCATTGTTTTATGGTATGCTTCCTGCTTTTATGTTAGTTGGGAAAAAAGACCAGTGTTCTCGCTATGTGTTTTCCCCCTTTTTTCTCTTCCATTTGGGAGGGTTGTTTTTTTTCTGGTAGTTACCTTCATGAGTGTAACTTTATTTATTATGCTTGGTCACCTCCCCATTTAAAACAGCTTCTATCACTTCTCTGTGTATCACAATGTTCTCCCTGTCTCTTTTTTCCTCTTTTAATTTTGTAGACATTGATTTCTCTCATAGCTCTGATTGGTCCTTTTGCTTCACTGAGATAATTGCCAAATTACTCTTAACAACTTATGGTGAAACATTTGGTAACATGTTTAATGTGCTGTGTGAAAACATTCTTCTGATAACGCCTCTGCATCTGCTCTTTTCTCTCAATTTCTTTGTATAAATCTCATGGTGTTTCCTTTCTTGGACACTTCCTTTTGAAGAAGGGTAGGTTTTCTTCTTGTCTGACCCAGCTGTCTGCATTTGGTTTGTGTGTGTGTGTGTGTGTGGTGGGGGGCGGGGGGCACTGGACTGCATTACAGGTTAGCATTTTGGTGTGAGTTTGCTTACCTTTGACTCCTTCCTGGTCAGCAGGCCTGTTCTAGGCAAAGCCGCTCTTCTCTGCACAGTCAAAAATATAGCTGCTTCTTGCAAATATGATTTGATGGTTGTGATAGGTAGATTTATTGTGCCAACCTGGCCAATAAGCACATGTGGGATTAATAAGGTCGCAGTTTGATTGGAAGACAAAGAGATAAGTGGCTTGGCGATCCCCGTCTTGCTCCCTCTTGCTCTCTGGTGGTCAGACCAGCATGCGACTGGCTTGGCTGGCTCTCTGCCTCAGCTTGTGAGGTACACTACCTGTAGGACACCCAACCCATGGACTGTGTCATTAGAACTTGAAGTTCCTTTCAGACCTGCTTCATCACACTGCTGATGTATACATCACTTAAACTGGGGACTGTTGGATTCTGTCATCTGGTTGACTGTTGGCAACCCCCCCCCCCCACTGCAGTTTGCTGCCTGTGGCCAGACTGCCTGCACTGCTCTACAGAAGACTCAACTGTCAGCTTCCTTGACTTTGGATCCAGCAGCCCTCATGAGTTGAAGGGTTTCCAGTATATTAACTGTTTCACAGAAGTGAGTTGCAATATCTACATATAGTAGATATTTATATATAGTAATAAATGTCCTGGCTTTGCTTCTCTAGAGAACCCTGTCTAACACAATGGTGCAACATCCCGTTTCATCCTACCTTCTCTTCATGGAATTGACTCCAGAGAGTCTTCTGTTCCTTGTACTCTCTGGTCCCTGCATTTTAGACTTTTCCTTTTATCACCTCCATGTCTAATCACCAAAGGTGACATCTTCTTGTGTATCCCTCAGAGGTCCATTCAGAGGTCTTCCATACTCCATACTTGCTTTTGAAAGCAAGTGATTTTGAATTTTTGTCATCAGAGAGACTTTACGCCTTCTAGAAATGCATTTTGAAAACCCTGTCTTGGCTCTGCTGCTGGGGATTTTTCCTTTCTTCTAACTTTATCTTTATTTGCTTTGATGATGCATTTCTCTACTCTTGAGTTCAAGTTTCAGTTCTCTCCTACTTTGTGACTATGGAGCTAGTGTACTTTCCTTTTGTTCTCTTTGTTGCTTTGAGGTGATTTCCAAGAGAAGGAAGAGAGGCTAACTTTATATTGCTCTATTCAAATGACAAGTTCACTATTCTAGCTATAGATATATCAGTCCAATTGTGTTGCTGGGAAGATGGTCATAGTAGATAGATGTCTCTAGATAAATGTAAGGAGAGAGTGAGGTTTACGGTGTATAGAGATGGAAGAACAGGTGGAAAATGAGAATGGTCTTACTTATAAGTGGTGTGTTGGTTACATAATCTAGTGTCAATTTGAGAGGATTGAGAGTGAAGGGGTGGAATCTGGCCTGCCAATCATAATATAACTAATGAGGCCTCTGTGTGGGTATGGCCTTTTCCTGAGAATTTTGGGAACTCCTGTATTTTCCTCTTTGGAGATTCTCTCTCTCTCTCTCTCTCTCTCTCTCTCTCTCTCTCTCTCTCTCCCTCCTTTCCCCTCCTTACTCTCTTGAAGTCACTCTACTGACACGGCAGAAGGCTGTCTCCCTATGAGACATCTCTGAGGAGAAGCCACATGGTCCTACTCTAATGCAGCCAGAACCATGGACCTGGAGAAGGCATGTAGAGGCTTCTGTCAGTTCTGAGAGACTTACAATGCCACTGGATCCAAAGAATTTCTGGCCTATGATCATCCTGCATCTGGTGGGTATCATTGCATGTGTTTTGTCTGTCTGAAAAAGACTTTATAGATTAGTATCGGACATATGGGCTAATATTGCACTTATGGTTTTGGACTGGAATGGGTTGAGATGCTTTCTTAATACTGTACAATTATTCTTTATATAAAACTTTCTCTTATACACATATGACTTTCTATGGATTTGTTTCTCTAGTCTACCCTGACCAACACAAGTGGTCCTTCAATTCCTGAGGAACACATATGGAGGTAAGAACCCAGAATTCACTTTGTGTGTGGCAGGGATTTAATGATGCTCCATATGTTTAAAGGCAGGCAGAAAGGAGCAGTGGTGCTCATTTACATTTATGGATAGGAAACTAAAGATTGGAAACATATTCCCACCACTTGACTGTTCTACCACACAAAACCACCCAAGGACTCTAGGATCCTCTGGCTTTGAGCCCTTGGGGAGTGAACACTTGCAGCTTCCTGAGGTTTCCTTGAACTATACATCACTCCCCTTATGTGCAGTTCATAAGAACCACATCAAAAGAGGAGACCTCACACTGCCTGCGATCCCTCCCTCAAGAAGGAGGAAAAGGGAGAATTCCAAGCACTTGGCGCAAAACAGCATTCAGACCAGACAGTGACAAATCAGCCAATCCTTCACAGGCATGAAAGGAGACCCTTACTGGAAAATCGAGTTAAAACAAGTAGAGGGGAGAGTCTGCGTTTTAGAGGAAGTACTGCTATTTCTGTTAGTGGGATGGTGGATAAATGGGGAGGAGCAACCCCACATTAGGAAGGGATGCTGTACAGTAATAATAGGGAAACTGAGGAGAGAATAAACCCAGTTCTATGGTCCTGGGTAGAAACTGCAAATATGTTACTACCCACTCCATGGGGGGCACTATGATGACCTTGGGTGTTGGCCTTACGGGGAACATGGAACCCAAAGGGCTGGATGTGGAAACCTGACTGAACAAAGTGGGCCCAGCCTCAAAACTCCGTTGGACTTAAGCCTAAAATACTGATGGGGGAGGAACCAAAAGATAGCTACCCCAAGACTGGAAATGGTGGGGCCCCTGGCTTAGTGAGTGTCCAATGAAAGGTGACTCAGAATCACCATACATTTAGTACCTCCACGCTCCCCTTGCATTAATATGACAGGTTTTAATCTGAGAGGAAAGGATCTGCCCTCGTGAGAAATGATAACAGGATCATTTCCCCTCAAACCATGCTCAATGTAAATAGAGCTCAATCAATGAAGAAATCAATCTCTTCAGAATTACACCTTGGGGATTGCAGCTCACAGTTAGGTAATAATCATGTCAACATCTCATATCGACAGTATATTAAATTCTATGCCATTGTGTAAATTATTTATGTTATTCATGCAATCACTTTATACTCCAGGGGGATGATCGACAATGTTCTTCTTTTGTTTTTATTGGGATTACTTGGTTGTTATTGTTATTGTTGGCTTTGTTTTTGTTTTTTTTTTGTCATAACATGTTAACCAGAGTTATTTATAGCCTGTGGACAAGCAGATGAATTTTTCCGGGCTCCCACGTAATTCTAGCTTCAGTCCTAAAACAGTTCTTATAAGCTGGTCCTGCTTGATACGTCCCTTCATGAAGAGATCACTGAAGACAAGGATACCACAGCAAATGTGGGGGAGAAAGCAGATGATGTCCAGACATCAATTGGAATAGAGTCTGGGTCTTAAAGGCTTGTATTCTAGCAAGCAATCATCTAACTGAGGCATCAACTAAGTCCGCACTGAAGAAGCACACAGCCTGTGTCATGCAGAGATGATGAAAACAGCATCCAAATGTGATGAAGGGGAAAGTATCGGAGCTTAAATTGTGAACAATCAATTTGTAGATGGCTATGGAGGACAGTGGGAGCCCCAAATCCATCTGCAGACTAGCTAGTCTAGCCACAGGCAAGGGACTGGAACAGTTTTCATATCAACAGAGATGATTGTAACTTGATTTGGGTGGATTGGACCACGGTGTGATATGATACTTAGGCATTTGACTTCCCTCTGGACCCAACTTGGATTTGCTCTAGACTCTAATATCTCTCACTTGTTCCATGACAGAAATTTTTTCTTTGCCTTTTTAAATATTGCTGGCAGTCTTTTCTTTCTTACTCTTCATTTTTATTATATAGATAAAGTTGAAGGTAAGAAAGAAAAGACAAAAAATGGAATGGAGGCATAAAGATAAATGATGCAATGGCTTATCAGGAACAGAGTTCGCATGTGGTGGGATAGAGGGGGGTAAGTGGGAAGGGACTTGGGGAGTAAACAATAAATGTGGGAGGGGGAAGGGAGCCCTAGAACTGATTATGATGATGGAAGAGGGAGCAACTTCCCCCCCAAAAAAACCAAAATGGAAAAAACTCTGCTAGGCAGAGCATTCATAGTACACGTTTTCTGCTGGGCCAGCATCCAGAAACTCGCTCTGAGTTAGTGCACCCAGTGGAGTTGCCTTGGAAGGTTCTTTCTGGTCACAGTGAATTTTTTCACAAAAGCAATTTCACTCGAACCTCATTTTTTTGGTGATGGCTGATTTAAGAGAACAGCGTGTGACTGTGAAATTATATTTCCTGCTCAGGAAAAATGCCACAGTAACTGTTGTGATGTTGAACACAGCTTACAGGGACAGTGCTGTGGGAAAAACAAGTGGTTTTCTCATTTCAAAAACAGTGAATTGTTGTCCACGTTCTGGACGTCCGTTAACTAGCTGAATGGATGAAAATGTCAACAAAATTTATGCACTTGTGCTCAAAGACCAACAGCAGACTGTTGAAGAGATGGGGAAGTTATCTAGTCTATCTTGGAGCTTGGTTCAATGAATTTTAAGGGAAGAATTGGGAATGAGAAGGGTCACTATGAAATTTGTACCACTGGTTCTGACTGACCAGGAAAAAGAGTGTCCAGTGGAAACATGCTGTGCTTTGAAATAACAGCTCTTAAGTGATCCAGACTTTTGTTTTGCAAGGTCACTAATGATGACAAGATGTGGTGCTTTTCTTATAACCTAGAAACCAGACATCAGTCAAGGCAGTGAAAGACACCATCATCACTTCTCCCAACAAAAGCTCGTCAAGTGAAATCAAAGATTAATATGATGCTCATTTTTTTTATGTGAGGGGGGATTTGGAGTTCATTCCACCAGGTCACATTATTTAGAGGTTCAGAAAAGATTTTATAACAGTGTGAGGGGGAAAAGGCCTGATTTGTGGCAGATGGGAACTGTTTTTGCCACAATAACAATATACCTGCTCCTGCAGCCATTAGTGCACCAGTTTTTGGCAAACAAACATAGCACTCCTCTTTTCTCCCATGGACCTTACTCACCTGACCTTGCTCTGTGTAACTTCTTTTAGTTTCTACAAATGCGGAGAGACATGAGAGGACAGCGTTTTGATGAAGTAAAAGAGGTGGGGGAAAAAAATGAGGGAGGTGCTGTCAGCCATCCAAACAGATGAGTCTGAAAAATGTTTCCAAGAATGGAATCACAGATTTGACAAATGTATTAACTGTAATGGAAAGAACATTGAGGGTGAGAAGGTTATTCTGTAAAAAGAAATTTAAATAGATAACTTTGAAAAAAACTTCTGTCTTGTTTATACACATACTCTTTTAAAAAGGCAATTTATACAACGCTTTTTAAAAAGCAATTTAATGATGTAAGTGTATATATCAAGAAAACTACTGGGGGAAAATGCCAAACTTGGCCTAGGGGTGAAGAAGGAAGAATATTTGCTTGGGGGGGGCATTGAATTTATCTGAATGGTGGTGGAATAATTTGCAAGAGGTTTTCGACAATTGTTTGCAAGGGGCTATCTTCAACAATATGAAGAGTGTCATCAACGGCGCCGAAGTATACATGTAGAAGTTGTTGAAGTGGAGAATGTTTGGTTGTGCATAGTTTAGTCCCAATTAAAAAAAAATAATTACACAAGTAACAATGAGTACAAGGCGGAATAAACGTTCTAAAATTGATTGTGGCAGTAATGGAGCAACTCGTCTTGATAGGATGGAACTATTGGAATGAAGTATCAATAGAATGGTTTAAAAAAAAACAGAAGTATTATGTCCAGAGAGGCTAGTACCACCTTTGATAAAAGGACACCCCCAGGTAACTTCTAAAAAATTCACTTTTGTGGGAGCACGTGATTTTGTAGATACATTTTTTAGTTGATCCGCTGTCAACCTTTGTCACTAGGAGGCATGGTGAGAGCAAGAATTGTATTTCATCTGTACCCGGGTCATTGCCAGTGATTAGGAAGGGGGTGGTACCTAAATATTGTTGACCCCCTACTTGTGCTGACCCTATGCATTATGGATCAAAATGCTGACCAATCCTATGCCACCCCATAATTGGCTGCAGCTCAGACCATCTTGATCTTCAGGGCTTTCCATGGCTGGATTTTCAGAAGGACATGTCAAGCCTTGCTTCCTAGTGCATCTTAGTCTGGATGCTCAGTACCACAGCGACAAGCACACCTCCATGGACGGGGGTAACGGTGCAGGTGGTGCGCTGACTAGGCCATGAACAATGCCACCCGCATGGAAGAGGAAGCTTCTACCACGAGTCACCAGCCCCTTAAGGACATCATTAGCATCACATAGATAACATAGGAAAGAAGAAAGGGTCACGGTAGTCACACATCACATGGAGCCAGCCTTTATGTTTGATTGATAGATTTTTCTCTTTAGGCTGTCATGTCTTTTAGGGAATTTTCTCCCAAGGCACAGTAGAGGATCAATATGCATTGATTGAATTATTCCAAATGTCCCCAGCTGATCTCAGAGTGAAAAAGTTTCTTTTGGAAACCTTGGGGGATGGACAGTATCTCTGTTTGGAAAATCTTATCAATCACCTGCCTCCTCCCACCCGCCCTGAGGTTTCCTTTATTTGTAGAATGAGCTGTTGAAATGAGGAACTTTATTATAGAAGCCATAGACTCCATTTGATCAGGGATAGCAATGTTTCAGGAAGAGTTAACACCTGATTTGGCCAACTTTTCTGTCCACGTACCTGTCCTCTGACAGATTAGCCTCTCTCTCTCTCTCTCTCTCTCTCTCTCTCTCTCTCTCTGATCACACAATACACAGCAGTCAATGAAGAAGTTGGGAAAGGGTTGTGTCAGCGACTTGTGAGTGCTTGGGGGGTTCATTGGCAGAACGGTGGCAGCTGAGGGAGGTCTGGGTATGGTCAGGATCAGTCAACGTGGGTTCCTGAAAGGGGGACTGGGAATGGAGAGGGTAAGAGATGCGAGAAATGGAGACAAGATAGGACCCTGATCAAGTCTCATTTATTGAGTCAAAAGGCAAGGTTAATATAGGCTAGCTGAGGAAGGGGGAGGTACATATATGGAAATGAGGGACAAAAGTGAATAACCAATCACATGCGTATAATATGGCGGGAACAAATGGCAGGAAACAATTCTCAAACAGGTCCATGTGCTAATTAGGTGAACTTCCTAGCGCATAGAAACAGCATTACTAATATTCTACCAATGATCATAAAGGCCACATATGAAATAGACCAATAGGCATAAAGGTCACACAAACCATAAATTATAAATAAAAAAAACAAAGGTGGGAAATAAATGATATACATATTAAACTTAAAGACAAAAGCGGAAAATAAGCAAAAGACATATTAAACTTAAAACAAACTAAGTTATAAACAGGGACCGGCCGTAAAGGTCAATAATGGCCTCACTGGGGATGGGAACAGCATTTGGTTTCCCACACACGTACCTTTCCTCTGACAGATTAGCCTCTCTCTCTGATCACACAATACGCAGCAGTCAATGCAGGAGTTGGGAAAGGGTTGTGTCTGTGACTTGTGAGTGCTCGGGGGGTTCATTGGCAGAATGGTGGCAGCTGAGGGGAGGGCTGGGTATGGTCAGGAGTCCCTTGCTCTTTCCACTCATCACCAGACATTGTTTGATCCCTCTCATGGCCTCTTTGCTCAATGACAGCTTTCCAAAGAGACACCACCTCTTTGAAGCCACCATGTGAACGTGTTTCTTCACAGAGACTCCAACTGCTATGATCCAGGTGTGATCCTTTCTGGGAGTCCGATTATTCGCACTCAAATAATTCGCCGTGATGTTTATGTCAAATGGGTGAACAGGAGAGCACACGCGACGCAGACAAATTTACCATGAAAAGATGAAGATGGGAAACCAGGTCCCATACACACTACCATGGCTTGTCTCTTTACTCAAGTGGGGCTGTGGGCAGAGACCTCAGAAGTTAATTGGTCCTAAAGTTTCCTTTCAGGGAGCTGGAACAGTTGAGGGGTGGTGGTGGTGGTGTCAAGAGTTAGAGTGCTTCCTGCACATTGCTGGGATAAATGACCAAATAGTAAAAGTTATCAACGTGTCATTCCCTTAAAAAATAAACAAAAGGTGGATTGACACATTGTCTTATGCCTTCAGTTGTCCTCAACCTCTCTTGTATCTTTACATATGTATCTTGTATCTTTACATATTCCACATATGGCTGTGGAACCCTTTTGCCAGTATGGCCCAGAGAGAGGTACTTCTCTATTCCCATAATCCCACCCTCCACCCCCGCCTTTGGTTCTGTACAAGGACAGTCATTTTCCAATGACGGATAGAAGCAGAAGTATGAACATCTCAGGCCCCTTGAACCTTGGCTCATATAATTTGCAGACATGGATCATTTTTGCCCCAGGGATTTCCTGTGAAACAAAACTGCAATGCCTGCCTTAGTCACACACACTCTACTGACAGCCTGGTTCTAAGGTATTTATTAAGCTTTTCATTCCGAGGCTGCTTCAGGTGAACCCAAAGTCAATAAGCCCAATTGTGCGAGTGCTTTTGGGGGATAAAAATTATTAAAGCAAACAAACGGAGAGATGTCACACATTCGGATGCATGAAAATGCAGCCATGCAAAGCTATCAGTCTCCTCTGTCTGCCCTTGTTAAATGCAATCGGAGTCAGAATCCCAGGGGGGTTTCAGATTTCTGACAAAGTGACCCCCAAATTCACATGGCAAATAGGGGGAGAAATTGCTAGACTTTATTTTTTTTTAGAAGAAAGATAAGAAAACTCATTTGGCAACATCTCGAGACAAGTCCAGCGCCATAGAAATAAAACCAGCTTGGGGTATACAGGGACAGGCAAGCAGAACCATGGGAAAGAACAGGAACATGAGTTGACAGAGATTGGCTCTGGATGCCTTAAGATTGCCAGAGCCAGATACCATAAAGTTGAATGGACTGAAAGAAATTCCTTGTTTCACCATTCTGCAGGCTTGCAGTCCAAACTCAGAGAGTCTTGGTCTTTGGGGCTTTGAGGGAGGCACTGTCCCATGTCTCTGTCCTTGTCATTGGTGGTTGGAGGCAATTTCTGGCATCTCATCACTGCTTTTAGATGCTTCTGCCCCTGTCATCACATGAGCTGTCTCCCTTCCCTGGGGGTGTGACTTAGTCTACATGTCAGCCCTTCTCTTCTATGAGTTGCTGCTTAGAAAAGATTAGGGTTAGGACCCATTCTACCCTGACATGATAACTCTGCTAATTGATAATACCTGCAATGTCTCCAAACGAATGCTCACTGGTGTAGAAGTTAGGACTTCAACACAGGTTGGGTGTCAGGGGCTGAGGAATTGTGACCAATTAAGTCCACGAGTGGCATCCAAGTCAGGGGAGAAGAAGCGTTGGAGAGAGGTTGATGGCTAGCTGTGCTGTTTCTATAGAAAGGGGAACACAGGGAATGGAAGTGAATTCTCACCTGGGATAAAAGCGAGGACCAGTATGGAGTAAATGGTGTCAGGACGGCGCCCAGTGGCAGAGGGAAATGTCAACCTTTCTTCAGGGATAATGAAGAGCAACTGTTTTAACCACAGGTGGGATTTGCCCACCTCTGTGCTCCGTGCGATACCTCCTGGTTTGAACACAACCCCCTCAATCCTTGGGGGCAGGCGGTGTCGCTGGCTCCCTAATCGATTCACCAGCCTAGTGCTGAGAGTTCCAACAGAGCACTGATGCCAGTGACCTCGCAAAGAGAGTCCTGTACAGCGGGATCATGGGGAACTTTCTGGACCAGGCAAGTGTCAATAGCTAAGGGAAAACGACAGTTCAGTCCAGGGTGGGTGCCTGAAGGGGTGCTCCTTCCTTTGGCCAGTGTGGGAGAGCCTTGGGCTTCCTATGATCACACTCAGGGCTGGCTCAGTTCCTGTGTGCTGCCCTGACGGAAGCACTGAGTGGCTTTACAGAGCAGAAGTTGATTTTCTATCAGCTGCAGAAGCTAAACATCCAAATGAGGTTCCTACCATGTTGATTTCTCCTGTGACCGTCCTTCTTAGTTTTGGGAATCTGTCATCCACTTGTGACTGTCCTTGGTTTTTCTTAGCATCTATCTTTCCCTTCCCCGCCTGGACTCCCTGTGTACATGTCTCTGTGTCTAGTCTGCTCTTTTTATAACTTAGAAGTGAATTGGTTTAGGATCCACCTTATCCTGGTAAAGAATCATTAACGTGCCAAAAGAAAACTTTCATGCACAGGCACATAATAAAAAAGGCACGTAAATAAAAAAAAGTCCCCTGTACTATCAGATTCCTTTACTATGGCACAAGAGTTAGGACTTCAACACATATATGTGTAAGAGACCCCAGGGCACAGCATGCCAGCTGCACATGCCATGCAGGGGACCCTCCAAGGAGACGCACCATGGCACACGGCCATGGGAACACACTCACACCTTGACTTGTGCAAGAACATTCCAGATTCTCTGTGAGGAGATTCAGGTGAGACTTGCTTTGCTTCCACCAAATTCCTGGTCTGGGTCTCTCCTGCTGCTCTTGGGAACTGATTTGGGTGCCTTCCGATTCAAGCAGTCTCACAGGCTTGGCAGAGCCCACACCTGAGATGTGGGAACCAGTTGTTGAAACGGCACTTGTAATCAGTATCCTATCTAAGGTGGGGGCTGGGAAGCCAGCCAATGTGAAAATCCCAAACATTCCTTACTCCTCTGTAATGTGTGCCTCTTTTATTGTTCTTCTTTAAGTATTAGCTGTGCGAAATAATAAGTCACCTGTCATCATATCTTGAAAAAAAATACTTTAAGTGATCATTAGGGAAGTGGGCTTGTTCCATTCTGACTCCTGGCAATAACCTGATAGGACAGGGTAGCACTTCCCTTTGTGAGGAGCTGGTGGTTCGAACTGCCCACCTTCTGGTTAGCTGTCTGACATGTGACCACTATTCCACCAGGTCTCCAGCTCTGCAAGGACACTGGGGCCTTAACAAGCTCTCCTCTCTCCACCTGTCCCCCGTAGCTGGTCTTCTTTGTTCAGGACCTCTGCAGCTCGGTCATTATGATCACTGCTGTGCCTAAATCCTTGGACTACAGGCCCCTGACCTCAGGGAGGAGGGAGGGATGTTCAGGAAGGAGCTCAGAGCAGGGAACAGAAAGCAGCTCCTGGAGGCTCACCCTCCCACTCACTCATCCGGGGACCAGTGCATGCTGCCCAATAGTGCCCTTCTTGCCTTGAGATGGGGATGGTGGACAAAGTGTTCTATAAGGATGGGAGTTTTCAGGGGAGTTTGCGGAGAGTTTCTGTTCTGTGCCCGACTGGGGTGTCACAGAGACAATGGTAGGAGTGTCGGGCAACTGGTGAGGGGTGACAATATTTGTTGGCTGCTGAGTGATGGAATGACAGAGGTCTAGTTTTGAGACCCACAGGATGCCTTTTGCCAAACCACTAAGCTTCCTTTTTACTTTATGGTTTGTCACAAGTTTGTTTGTCACAGAAGAATTTAAGACCATGTCAAATTTACTTTTCCTCCTTTCATAACCACTCAGACTGTGTTTAGGTCTGATGGGGAAGGAACCTTGATAGTGGTTAAGGTGGTGACCCACTTCTTTGTTTCTTTTGAATTGTGTTCATTTTCATTCTCTTTTTGGTGGCATATAAAAATACAAAGAAAACATACTATATGTAGTGGCACTGCCCATTGAACAAAACAGTGACCGTATCCTGGTATATCCCCCTTGTATGGGGCTGCTGCTTCTTCTCCTTCTTCTTCTTCCACCTCCTCCTTCCTCTTCTTCTTCCACCTCCTCCTTCCTCTTCTCCTTCCTTCTCTCCCGGTTCCATCCCTTTCCCTACCTGATGCCCTGGCCTCAAAGTTTTTCACTTTGGTGTCAAAGCCATCTTTCCCCCATTGTTATTGCGGGTCTTGAGATTGACTTACTTTGCTGAGCACCATGACCTCTCATGTCATGAGGTGTGTGATGCACATTAGTCCCTGGTGTGTATGATCATGAAACTCCCTAAACCTCAGTAACAGTGGAAATGACTGCACCAGGGAGCAGTGCTGTATATTCTTACAGCGGGGTCCTGCAGGTATGGGCTGCATGTATAATATATGCATCTGTATAGGTTACTGTGTCAGTCTGGGTAGACTAGAGGAACAAATTTCATAGACATGCATATGGATATAAGGAAAAGGTTCATATACAAGAGGAACAGGACATTGAGAAAACATCCCAGCCCAGTCCAGTTCAAAGTCATAAGTCCGATAGTAACCCATATGCCCCAAATCAGTCTATCAAGTCTCCTTCCGACTCACGAAGTCACAGGTCAGTGGGTGCAGAATCCCGGCGCTGGCATGGGTCTCCACATGATTCCTCGCTTCCAGGGCTCAGGATCCATCACCAGCATCCCGTGGTGGCAGAAGCAACTCATCACTGGCAGAGGTCTACATGTGGCCGCCCCAGCTTCAGAGGTCTGACTCCATCAGGGCAAAGCCATGTGGTCTCTCCGCTGGTTCCTCCAGCTTCTCGGATGCTGCCATCTTGTCTTGTCCGTGATAAATTGTCTCTAAGACTAACTCCCAGCAACTGGGGAGATAGCTTCTCATCTTCACGAGGGAAATATCACGAGATTTCCCAGAAGTCTCAAGAGAAAGCCATGCCTACATAGAGGCCTCATTGGCTATTCAATGGCTTTCTCCAGATTAACAGGCTAGACTCCACCCCTACATTTTAATCATAAAATTAACATAAGCATATGGCCGCCACAGCGACCTAATCGTTTAATGACATGGAAAGTACTCATGATCTAAAATTAAGTGGAGGGAGGCAATTACCAAGGAGAGGTGAGAGGGACAAAAACAAAGGGAGAGAGAGAGAGAGAGAGAGAGAGAGAATGCTTCATAGAAATAATACCAAATATTCATTCAGAGAGCCGGAGGTGCATTTTCATTACAATTTTTTCTAGCTCATCTGTTTACAAATTTTTTTCTAATTCAACCCTGTACTATTTTGTGCTCAGAGAACTAATTTTATTTCAAAGTGCAAATTCCGTAAGGTCCAAAGACATTGGCAATTTTAAAAATGTCTTTCTGTTAGAAAGAAGCGGAAGAAAATACAATTTTTTTTTTTTGCATTTCCAACAGGAAGAAATAAACACACTGTAATCTCTCTGGACTTGCTTTGTGGGGAGGGGGCAATGCCTCGGTCATAGACCTAGATAGATCTAGAAAGACTCTTTCCTCCCAAGGTGGTCTCTTATCTGACTCAGTCCTGCTGTAAGAGCTCACACTTCCTAGGGTCATGTCTTCTCAAAAATGCTCCACGATTTCCTGAAGGTGCTGGGTTCATCACAAGTTCATGAGCAACTGTATTTTTTTTTTGGTACAGTGGATTTTCCCTAAGCACCTGTCGCCCGAACACTAGACCCCAGGACTTCGCAGAGGCTCTGTGCACACAGCAGGAGTACTGTGGCACGGAGGAGAGAGGGAGTGACATAAGGGAAGTTCTGCAGGAGGCAGCAGTACACTGCCAGGTGTGGGGGGTTGAGGACAGAGTGTTCAAACTAAGGATATACCATGAGGGCCTGGAGGCTGAGGCTTTATCCTGAAACCCACTGGGCCTGGGGTTCTGACTGGACCACCTTCCACCCGATGATGAAACCCAGAGTCTATGTCCAGCCTATGCTGGACACTGTGATCAGATGGGGTGGTGGTGAAGGAACACGCACTGGGTTACGGAATGCGCAGAGAGCTGGATGAAAATCACCAGCAGGGAGGATGGAGGGTGAGCTGCAGAACATGAGTTGAAGCCTTGGGCTCAGCTGGCTCAGGCCCGTGGCTCACACAGCCTCCACCTCCCCTTCCAAGACCGTCATGAACTCGGCACCCTCGGTAATAAACATGCATCTCGTGGCCTCCAATCTTTCTCATTAGGGACTCCAATCCCTCTCATTGCTCACCTTCTTTTCCTGGTGCTGCTGCATGAGTCATCCTGCTAGCATATGGTCCCATCCTGTCCAGGGGTCAGCGAGTGCCCCCACCTTCCTGGATCTGGTCATTGGGCATAGATGCTGAGTTGTACCCACATGTACGACCATGATTCTGTGGCGACAACAACTTTGCTAGGTTTCAGCAGAAAGCCTCAGTCTCCAGACCTTTGAGCTCTGCTCCCAACTTGGTCACTTTGTTCCCTGACACCCCGGCAGGGCATGACAGCCTCCTGCAGGAATTCACTCATGGATCTCCCTTCATGAGGGAGATCTTTCTTCTATGAGGCTCCCCTATCATGATGCTTCCTGCAGGACGTCTTCTCTGACCACCCCAGTCCAGAATCACCATGTCTCCTTTCCCACGAGGCATAGAATATCATCTAGCTCCAACTCTGTCTCAGTTAACCTATATCTGCATCTTGGGGTCCTGGTCTTTCTTTCCAACTTGTGAAAAATCTCTCCCTGGAAATTTGGGGGTGTTTAAATGACCTCCCTTCACTTGACATCCCCTAACATGGATCCTGCTCTCATTCACCTTGAAACAAACAGGACTGAGTACAGAAGATAGAAAGAAGAATAAGATCCAGCGTCACCTTCAAGTAATTTGGGGCCCAGTGGAAAATGATAATAATAATAGCAATAATAATAATAGCAATAATAATAATAATAATAATGACTTCCCATTTATGATTTCTATATCCAGTGTACACTGACCTAAATGCTTTAAATTCAAATAAGTATAGAGGAAATTATAATAGTAAGTAACAAACTCCTTCAGAATTAGATAAAGCCTCAAATAGATTGAAGGTGATGTCATTACTGCTACTTATCTTTAAATGACTGTCTGTTTGGGCTGCCCATTTAGGCTCTGAGCTCCCTGATTCAGAACTGGATGCCTCCTTTGTGTGTGTGTGTGTGTGTGTGTGTGTGTCCTTCCACGGTCGTTTGCTACGCAGTCTGTCTCCTCCTGAACCAGGAGCATCATGCAAAGGATGCATTGTCTGGGGTTGAGGTCCCTGCATGCCCCTCAGCAGGGCTGCACAGAGACCAACTAGCCCAACCTTCAGTGGGCCATCAGTGGATTCCAGCATACGTCCTTCCCAGAGGGGTTTCAGGATAGGAGAACCTAATTTCCCAGGAAAACCGGGTGTCTCAACTCTTACTCACTGAAAAGTCTTCTTTTAGTCTTACTCCCTTGCCCCCAATCTTTCCTCCACAAGACCCGTGGCTGCCAATGCCTGGGAGCATGTGTCCTGCTGTACTCTCTCCTCAACCCTCCCCCAGTCCGTGACTCAGCCAGATCTTCTCCTCTCAACTTCACAGGAGCCCAAGGCTTCCGTTCTCACCAAGTTCTATCTACTGAGAAACATGTCCCCACTGAATGGGTGGGAAAGCACTGAATCATGGAAGGCCTGGACTCAAGTGTCTGTTCTGGAGTGACTGTCTCTAAGCTTCCACCTTTCCTGTGTGAGCACTGGACAGTGTCATCATTGTTGGCTGCCCTTAAGTTGTCCCTACTCAAGCTGACGCCTACACAATGGAACACAAGTCCTGCCTATCCCTGTGATTGGTAGTAATGAGACTATTCATATAGCGTTGTACCATCCTTTTTTAAAATTTTTCAGAAATGGGTCATCTCCAGGCCTTTCTTCCTAGTCTTTTTGAGTCCATAAACTCTACTGCCACCTGTCCAGTGGTGTCAGCTGATGAGGTACACTGACTGGCATTCAAACTCAGGTCTCTTGCCATGGAAGGTGGAATTTCTACCAGTGAATTCACTTACAGGATCATGATGAGACCCAAGTGAGACAATGCGTTGATGTATGTTCTAACCTGCATTGTGTGAGGTGGAGCCAACGAGTCATTATGGTTTGCATTTTAGAGAGAAACTGTTATTTCTGAGTGTGAAAGAGGTTTTATGAAACCTGAAGATGGAAGTTCAGATCATAAAGGCCCCAGGCAAAAAAGACATCATCAAATGGCAGCATGAAGCACAAGCATCTGACCCATGGGCCTCCTTTCTCTGCCACTTAGAGTAGACTCTACCAGAGAGTGCGGAAGAGAGGGACGAGTCTGCACTGTGCTTTGCAACAAAGGGGACAGGTGAGAGGGCCCCCGCATCCATCTGGACCACGGCTCTCCCTGGGGTCCAGCCAGCCTCCGGGTCACTTTATTAAAGGTCACTGCACCTGCATGGAGAATTTTCCAGCTCTTAATGAGGCCACCGAGGCAGTGCGACAGTGCGTCGGTAAAGTTCAGCCTCTAATCCCCAATTAAGGCGAGGGCCTTAGCTGCCTCCGGCATCTGGTTGCCGATGGCTATGGTAATTGCATTTCTCACTCTCCAGTACCATTTCCGTAGGAGAGAATCTTTCCCCTGGGCTCTGGAAAACCAGAAATCTCACGAGTGTGAGTGTGAGTGTGTGTGTATGTGTGTGTGTGTGTGTATGTGTGTGTGTAGTATCGGAGGGGAACCCACTTCATTTTCCTGATTTCCCAAGCTTCCTTCAGGGTCCCTACCCAATGTTCCTTGACCTTTATAAGCATCTACTTGGTTCAGAAGTCCCTGGGTAGAGTAAGCCCTAACTACTAGCCAAAAGGCTCAAACCTACCTGGAGGTGCCTCGGAATAAAGGCCCAGTGACCTGCCTCCAAAGATCACAATCTTGAAAACTCTGTGGTTCACAGTCTCCCGCTGCCAAATCCAACCACCATGAGTGGGACTGATTTGAAAGCAGCTGGTAAGTCTGTGCCTTGCACTGACAGACACTCTCCTGGATTCTCACAACCAGCTCTCAAATAAGAGTGACCACACACTCTTGGTCCCCAAAGAAAAAAGGGGGATGGACTGGGGTCTCATTACACCTCTATCCTGTAAGCCACACCTCTCATCCAGGAGTGCTGGTTATGGACACACATAGTTTGGATTTACTTTGATTTCCAAAAGTGGGCAGCTGGGCCAATCTCACATCACTACAAAAGTATGAAAATGTGTTCATTATTCACCAGCCTCCTGGACAAGTCAGCTCAGAAACCAAAGAACAGCTCCCCTTTTAAGCCTTCAGAGCCTCTCAGAAGCATGTGGTATTCATACCTTCCTTTGATGAGTAAAGACTGAAAACCAGAGACAGGAAAAGGAAAAGACAGCCATGGCTGCTTGTGGGCCAGGATGGGCTTATTATGCACCTTGCACTTACAGGGAATGGGATGGGGAACAAACTTTGAAAGGAGAAAGCCAGAGGAGGTGGAGTTCCTGGAGAAGGCAATGCCATCATCCTGACTCCATGCATTTGCTTCTGCTGTTCTCTCTGCCTAGAGCATCAATTTCTTCTCAACTTGTGTGCTCATTGCATCCCAGTGAGTAAAAACTCATTATTAAAAAAGCTGATAAGTGACACCTGTTTTCCAGGAACTCTTGGTACCCTAACTCCCAAGCACATTTGTCAAGGAGCGCAGCCAAAGCCATCCTTACAAGCGAGGGTGGTGAGACTTTGTTTTCCTTACTTGGGACATGTGACCAGGAAGAGCCAATCCGTGGAGAAGAATGTCATACTCGGTAAAGGTGAGGGTCGGCAAAAATCGATGAAGACCCTGGACAAATGGATTGATGCCGGGTCTGCCACAATGGTCTCGAACATAATGACAGTTGTCAGGGTGGCACGGGGCGGGGCAGGGTTTCAATCTGTTGGACAATGGCAGTTTAAGGTGAGCTGGAGTCAGCTCGTTGGCACCAAAGACAAGTATCTGGAGCTGTAGCGGTTAAGCCCCTGACTGCTCACCAACAGGTGGATGGTTCAAATCCACCAGCTACTCATGAACATAAGATGTGGCACTCTGTTTCTGGAAAGAGCATGCCCTTCAAAATCCAACGAGGCAGTTTGTCTCATAGAGTTCCTGAGTATGGGAATTGATTCTATAGCAGGGGGTGTGCGAATGGTAACTTTTTGTGGCCCTGAACAGTGTCTCTTTGCTGTAGATTGAATCAATGCCTCCCCAAAAGGTATGTTCCAACCCACAGTGCCTCTGAATGTGAATTTCTTGGGACATAGGGTCTCTGGACATGCTATCCATTATCATGAGGCCCTGCTGAGCAAGCTGAGTTCTTATTCAATTTGAGTAGTGTTCTTATGGTGTTAGTCTGGGTAGACTAGAGAAACAAATTCAGAAACATGCATATAGCTATAAGGGAAAGGTTTATATACAAGAGGAATGGAACACTGAGAAAGCATTCCAGTCCAGCCCAGTCCAGTCCAAGGTCATAAGTCTGATATTGGCCCATATGTCCGATACTAGTCTATAAAGTCTCCTTCCAACTCATGAAGCATGTTTAGTCGAAGCATCCCGGCACTGGCAGGAGTCTCCCCATGACTCCTTATTTCCAGGGCTCAGGGTCCATCAGCAGTATCCATTGGTGGTAGAAGCATCTCAGCCCTGGTAGGGGTCTTTCTGTGGCTGCTGTAGCCTCAGAGGTCTGGTTCCATCAGGAAAAGTTCATGCGGCTTCTCCTCCAGCTTCCAGGACTCAGGATCTATCAGCATGCCATCATCTTGTCTTGTCGTTAGACTGACTCCAAGAGACTCAGTCATGTCTCACTTCTCCAATTGGGAAATACTGCGAGACTTCCCAGAATTCTCAGGAGAAAGCCATGCCTACACAGAGGTCTCACTGGTTACCTCCAGATTAATAGGCTAGACTCCAGCCCTAGACTCCCAATCATGAAATTGACACACGAGTACATGACTGCCACACTTATCAAAGAGGAACAGAGGCACGAAGACACCCAGGGGGGAGATAGTCCCATGAAGATGCATCTACAAGGCAGGACCTTCCCTTAAAATCTCCACAGAAGCAGATCCCTGCCCACAGCCTGAGTTCAGACTCCCAGCCTCTGGTACCTTGAGATCATGCATCCTTGGATGTATAAGCCACCATACACGTGGCATTTTGTGACAGCAGCTCTAGGACACTGTTCCACTCTTGCTCTACATTCTGTTTCTGTGTACTCTCTTCGTTCTTGCCCCCAGGCCACAAGCTCGTGGAAGGGTGGGAATAGATCTTTCACATTCCTAGGCTTCTAGTGCCTGAGAGAGTACCTGACTCTTAGTTGGTGCTCAAGAACGTTGATGAATGATTCCTGGCCCCCCAAACCAAGACTCGTGGGATGTGATGAGAGATGGCAACCCTCGCCGCTGCCCCACGACCAACAACTCTACTGAGAAATGCTGGAGTCTCCAGGGTCCCTGCAGTGCCTCGCTTCAAACGGATTTCACATCGACAACAGGGAAGTCTGTTTGAGTCCCTTTGGTGCTCTCACCAAATCAAGGTCAGCGTCTTCTTTTGGGGGGAGAGTACTTGAACTGGTCTAGACCTCTTCATCTTGCCTGCCCTGATGAAGGTTACCCACAGCATTTAACTGGCTAGGTTCCTACTGGGTTTGTGCCCATCCTGTGTCCATTCCCAGAAAGGTTAAAGGAGAAAACACCTCAAACTTCTGCCAAGGTGTCAGAGAATTCATTTGTCTTCAGGTCAAATTATTAAAATCACGTCAAACACTAAAACATTATAGTGCCTGGGATCCCCCTACCACCACCACGACCACCACCACCACCACCACCACCACCAAAGAGATTCTTATTAAATGCTCATGGGCATGGGCTGGACATCAGAATTTCCAGGCATTTTCCAGGTGTCCTCATGAGCAGCCAAGCCTGAGAACCTCTGGATTGCATTATCACCTCCCTTGTTGCCCATCCTCTGGCATAGTCTCTGGCATTCAAGGAATGTTTGCAGAATGAATGAATGTTAAATGAGTGACTGAGTGAGTATAGTGCTTCCTAGCCTGGAATGAGCTGCAAAATAACAAGGACAAGTTTTGCATAATGGATGAGTCCAGACTCAACACTCCTTTTTGTCTTCACTTCTATCCTTCAATACGTTTGACTCACTTTATCTTGACTACAGTTTGATTAGTGGTGGTGTCCTGGGTTATGCATTGGGCTGCTAACTGAAAGGTCAGCAGTTCAAAACCTCTGGGAGCTCTGAAGGAGAAAGGCAAGGGTTTCTGCTCCCATGAAGACGGGGGAACTCACAGGGAAGCTCTATTCTGCCCTATAGACTCATTGCCCGTCAGAATGGAGTCGATGGCTATGAGTTATTATTATTATTATTATTATAGTTTGTGTCTGTGTGCAAATCTGCAGGTGACTCTGATGTGCAGGTCTGCTTACAGACAATCAGAGAGTGAGTGAGTGAGTGAGTGAACTGAGTTAAGGGAAGGTGTTTCCACAAGGACCAGGACACAGAATGAGCGAGGACAGATGCACAGTTTACATGCTTTAGGAAATGGGTGGGTCTGACCTTCTACTAGTCTCCTTTCCATTCACTCAACTGGCAAAATAAATAGCACTTGCCGGGGAAGCAAGGGTCCGTCTGTCCGTCCCTCTGCTCTATCCTTCCTTCCCCGGCTCTCTGGAAGCAGCTAATCCTTGTCTGGAAATGTGAATATAGCCTTTTCTTGTTGGATTCCAATTAGAAGGGTGCTGTGGTTGCTGATTGTGGTTAACAGTATATTGGGGTGGAAATGGAAGCCATGGGGACTTGGAGTGATGAAACATCGGGGGACTGGAGATTGGAGGGATCAACCAATTCAGAGTCCAATGATGAGGCTCCTCCCATCAACTCAACAGCCCCCTCAGCCCTACACACACAGACACACACACATTCAACTCGACAACCTCTTTGACACACAAATTCTCAGTTCAACTGCAGGGCTCTAGTTATTTGAGCCATTTAAGGTGCAGACATAAGGTAGACTAGGATATAACAGAAAAATCAGGGATGAAGATTTAAAAAAAATGAAAGAAAGAAAGTAGCAAATCCAGCTCCCAGCAGGCAGCATGGAGTGATCCCTTTCTAGTCATCTGCTACTTTGATGGAAGCACCTTGTCACTCACTCAGCAGGGTGCGCACCCTATCCTCAGATTGCGTCACCCTCCAGAGAATGAAAGCAGGGACCTAAAGTGATACAATCCCCAATCCCAGGAATCTGCCCATGCAGCTGCCTGCTGGATCGACAGCAATTATACTGACAACAGCAAGACCAGCAGAGAACAGCAAAAATACAGCAATAGGTGTACACCAGCAATCCCTGATACTATTTCCTATGATGATGCCTGTGTAGCCTGTGCTCTTCAGGATGTCAGCCCTTAATTCCACGTGGCGAGGGAATGCTGTGAAGGGTGACTTGTGCCAGAAACTGAATTTAAAATGTTAGCAATTCTCATGAGTTCAAATTTCAATAAACATATTTGTCAGTGGTCGGCCACCATGGCAGGATACATTGGTGGCACTAGATGCTGCACACTCAGATACTAAGGGAAGTGTGGATGATTAGAGTTCACCCAGAGACACGTTTCAAAAGAAGACTGAGAAATCTGCCTTCAAGAAATCAGCCATCGAAACCTGACAGAGTCCAGTTCCCCACCCACCCACAGGGGACCCATCTCAGTTGCAGTTGGAATGGCTCAATGGCTACCATATTGGATAGCATCCATCTCTCCATACTTTATGTCCCCGGATTTTATTTGGGAGGCTGCCTGCTCCTTTTTTTCAGAAAAAAAAAAAGACTCAGTGCCTCCTGGCAAATACATGTGCTTGTTGTATAAGCCCACAGCTCAGGATAAAGTGTAGGTATCTGCTTTTGAACGTCTCTGACCCTTCTCCTCGGTCATTCCAGCACCCTTGAGGGTCACCCTCTGTGGGGAACTCTGCTGCATACTCACATGAGTGAATGGCTGGGGAGAGAAGGAGGCGGACCCTAAAAGGGAAAGCATGGGTGCGCCTACAGTCCACATGGGGGAGTCCTCCAGCGCACTGGCGGACTTCACACAATGCTTTCCTTCATGTGGGAGCATGAACCCGGAACGCCTCTGAACTCTGTCATCATGGGATCCTGGGGTGAATGCTTCTCCTCACCGGTGGTGGCCTCCTGCCTTACTTGGGACACAGCCCTTTTGTGAGAACACACGATCCCTAGGCAGTCATTGTTCTAGACGCATCTCAAGCCCACATGGCCATCCTCAGACGTATTTTTTTCACCATGGTTTTACATTAAGCCCCTCCCACAGGACTTGGTGGTGCTGAAGGATAATTTGCTGGACAAAGGAATGTCTGCAACAGTGATGCTAGGGAGTTGGGCTGAGTCGGGGAGAGGAGAGGAGCATGCTGTCTGATCAAACACTAAGAGCCTCCTCTCCCAGAGAGAGACAGGGAAGGGAAGGTCCCACACCTGGGGAATGCCAGTAATAACAACAAAAACTAGACAGAACAGCCTGGGAGTTGGCAGGTTCATGGCACCCTCACCTGTGCTCAAAGAGAAATGTACTCCATGAGCTTTTCTATGACTTCGTCTTGCGAGGTAGATGCCCAGACCCTTTTTCTCCAGGGCATTTCTGGATGGATGCTGTGATAGGTAGGTTTGTTGTGCCATCATGACCAAAGAAGATAGGTAGGTTTGTTGTGTCAATATGGCCAATGAACACATGTGAGATGCGGAGATATAAATGGCTTGGTGAACCTCTCCCTTCCTCTCTTGTTCTTGGATCTTTGGACCAGCTGGCTGCTTTGTTTGTCCTGTGCCTCAATTTCCAAGCTACATGATCCATGGAACACCTAATGCGTGGACTGTCTTGCTGTGATTTGAGATTTCCTCAAGCCCTGCTCTGCCACGCTCCTGGAATATACATCTCTTGAGCTGGGGACTGTTGGACCCTGTCATCGGACTGACTATTGGTGACCTGCCTTGCTGTTTGCTCTTTGTGATGAGATAGCTAGAATTGTTCTGCAGAGGACTACTCGGCAGCCCTCAAGACTCAAAGGATTGCCAGTGTACTTACGCAAGTGGTCTTACGCAAGTGAATTGCACCAAGCCATTTTTACTGCTTTAGAGATTAGATAATTATTTCTTATGTTAGATATCTTTCTATCTATATAAATATATAGAGAGAATTATTAGTGTGCTGGTTTTGTTTCTCTTAGGGAACCCTGTCTAACACAGATGCCAACTCCAGCACAGGACCCCTGGCATGGTCTGCCTATCCTCCCAGACTCCTCAGCCTGGCTGCCTCTCTGCTTGAAAGGTTCAGTGGTTGGACTGGAGATCTGGAAGTTGATATCTCCCAGTTTCTTTCTTGTCCTTCTCTAACACTGGAGTGTTGTTGTTGTTGTTATTGTTGTTGTTAACTGCCATCAAGGAGTCGGCTTCAACCCATGTAGACCCTCAGAAGGAAACACTGCCCAGTCCTGTGCCATCTTCACAACTGTGCTATGCCCAAGCGCATTGCTGCAGCCATGAAAATCCCTGCCTTCCTGAGACTGTGCCCTTAGCCAGCTTAGGGATTTTTGTCTCACTCAACTCAGGCGTGTCTGCTGCTTTCCCCGTTTACAAAGGACCTTGCTCAAAGAGTTAAGACTGGGTATTTCTGTTACCTATGGGGCCATGAATCCCCAAGTCCCATTTCTCTTGGTCAGGGGTAGTTGAGAAACAGAACAGGAAGACGATCTGCACCCCCTTCCCTGAATATAGAGGGGCCAGCCTGCCCGGGTGCTGAAACAAGCTAAAGTGTGGGTTCCTGGCCAGTGCTGTCACTCACTAGCCGCCTGTCCCCCTGAAGCTGCATTTTGTTCATCAGTGAAGTGGGAACAGAATCCCTCCTTCCGTAGATTATTAGACAAACTGCTGGGGTGGGCTGGTAAAACTGCAGGGAAACTGAGGTGAGTCTAGAAATGACTACACACAGCTCATTATTCGGTGTGCCTGACAAAGTGGCAGGGCCCCCAAGCAATCCGGAGGTAGTCGGGAGAAAGTGTCAATGCAGGATCTTTCCTGTATCCAGAAGGAGCGAGTTTCTCAGGCACTGAGCATTCGTTTCCAGTGGGCTCTGCTGGCTTGGTTTGCTCCGGTGTAGAGTAGAACATTCTGGCAGAGAGGAGAACAAAAGAAGCATGCTCACATTTGACATGTCAGCCAGGAACAAGGTGCCGCTAAAGCAAATGATATCATGGGAAGTGTCAACCCAGGGCAGCAGCCTTGAGCTGTGGAGCTGGGGCTACCTACCATGCAGATAAGGTGAGAAAACTGAGACCAGCTCACCAACTTAGGTAATGGAAGGGAACTGGCTATGTCTTAAGTGGCCAGCCACCCTCCCAGGAAAGAGATGTCTTCACTCAATACTCCTCACCTCACTGGCTGCACCGTGGCTAGTCACACAGGCACAAGGGCCACAGGTGATGAAATTGTAGGACCATGGAGCACAGGTGAGTGCCAGAGATGTAAGAGATAGTCCTGGATTCCAGTTGAGATAAAGCAGCGTGGAAGTCTCAAAGGCCAAGGCCATGGCGACCATCCAGACAGCCAGAGCCGCAGCCCCGAGAACTGGAGGCACCAACCATAATGCTCAGCCTCCAGCAGCAACTGCTTTCCACCCTCAGCCATACTTCCTGCCTTATCTTAAGTTAGACTGCAGCGGGTGGAAGACAGAGGAGCAGGGGGCTGGTTCATGCTTAAGACAGATTTGTGATATTTTTTATGGAAGGCCAGGAAGAGGTTGTATGAGGAGCAGTTTATTCAAAGTAGACAGTCTCCTTTTTTCTGCCTCCATCAAGGGAAGGAACGTCATTCTAGCAGTAAAATTTACCAGTGGAATTCAGGCAATGAATTTTTTGTTTTTGCTTTTTGCTGCTGCTGAGCACCGTCAAGTTCATTTTGACTCTTGGCAATCCCATGTGAAAGAGGAGAGTTGCCTCGAAGGGTTTTCTAGAAGGTACACATTATAGGAACTAAGCTCTGGGTCTCTCTCCTGCAGAGAAGAGCCTAGAACTGCTGACCTTGGGGCTTCAGCTGAAAAGTAAGCCTTGCATCATCCGGGCTCCTGACGATAAGCACTAATGAGCAAGTATGGTAGGCATTTTCCTTGCTTCCTTCCTTCCATCCTTTTCTTCTTCTTCTTCTTCTTCTTCTTCTTCTTCTTCTTCTTCTTCTTCTTCTTCTTCTTCTTCTTCTTCTTTCTCTCTCGTTCCTTTAAAAAGAGACCCGGTAGCTTCAGGATAGGAGGAGTTTAAATAGGGCTTAAAATCTGGAGGCTTATTCTAGGGAACCCAGGTGGCATCATTGGACAGTTGCAAATCCCACCCCAGAATTAGAAGCCAAGTTAAAAAAGAAAACAGAAAACAGAAGATGGTTGTGAGGTTGCAGAGAGACCAGAACCCTCTTACCCTCTTGGCAGGGCTGTGCGATGATGCAATCACTGTGGAAAACAATGGTATAATGCTCTCTGAAAACATTTGAAATAGAAACACCATATGGTCCAATAGCCCTTTACTTAGTTTATTTCCTAGAGGAATAAGTGCACACCTAGAACAGGTCTATGCACACCCATAATCATCACTGCACTGTCCACAGGAAAAGATGCAAATGACCTAAATGCCCATCAATAGGAGAATGGATCAACATACATGCAATAGAATGCTACATACTTTAGAATACTATATGAATCTGCAAAGTACCTCATAATGAACCTGCAGAATAGTATGCTGAGTGTAATTAGTCAGTACAAAAAAAAACCCACAACACTTACTGCCATCAAGTTGATTCCAAATCATAGAGCTGAACTGCCCCCTGTGGCTTTCTGAGACTATAATTCTTGAGGAGAGTAGAAAGCCCTGTCTTTCTCCCTTGGAACAGCTGGTGGTTTTGAACTGTTGACCTTGAGGATCACAGCCCAAGCCATCACTCTTACCCCACCAGGTCTCCAAGGACAAAAGGACACCTGTTATATGAGACTGCCGCTATGAAAAGTCAAGAAAAGGTGTTCACACAAAAGAAACATTCTTTGATGTATACCAGGGATGAGAAGGGACAGGAGCATAAATTTCTGGGTATGGGATAAGCCTATGTGAACTTGGATGAAGGGGAAGACAATGTACAACAGGCCAGTGGTTCTCAACCTTCTCAGGCTGCAATTCTTAAAGCAGTTCCTCCTGTTGTTGTCACCCCCAACCATAAAATTATTTTGGTTGCTACTTCATAACTGTGATTTTTTACTGTTATGAGTTAGACAAACCCCGTGAAAGGGTTGTTCGACCTGCAAAGGGTTCGCAATTGAGAAGCACAGATTGAGAAGCGCTGCAATAGGAGGTCAGCAAAGAATAACAGAGTCAGGAGTGCAAGAATTAAAGACAAGAGAGGTGAATATGACTCTGTACACAATCTTTAACAACAATGATCGGGCAGTAGATGCATGGATAGACATTAGATGCTGAATGAGTGCAGGAGGGAGAGTTAGAGTGCATCCATGGATATATAGAGGTCTCTACATGTGTATTTACCTATGATGCAAATATGTACATGAATGTAATGTAACAATATGAGTCTGCTGAGGTAAGCTTAAAAAATATAAAAGGGGCAAAGGAAACAAGCTACTGTATACAAACATCCCTGGGGTGAGGTCCAGGTAGTATGGCAGGGGCCAGACCAAATCCAGAGATACTTATGGTGGCCAACTAAAAAGGAAGAGGGAAAAGAATCAGAAAAAAGAGAAATGGGTATGGGTAAGAGGGCACAAACCCACCCAAGGGGAGGGTGCTGTTTATATCTACACAGGGGAAGAGGGGTCAGACTTCAACCTAGTGCTCCAAGATGTGATTACAACATACCAGCATGAAGCAGGGAACCAGTAGAGAGGTCTGGGAGCCCAGCCCCAATCCCAACTATGTGGACAGCTGTCCCTTCCCCCAGAAGAATTTACTTCAGAGGATAGCACTGAAGCTCTAGCTCAGATCAAGGGATATGTCTGATCAGAGCACATGGGAGCATATAAAGGGGGAGGAAGAAAGAGTTGAATACATGCTGGCCCTCCAAACCTTGAAGATGATATGCCTGCTCAGAGCAGCCAATGCACAGACAGGATCATATGGCCGGTCCCACTATGAGACATGACTTCCCTCACTGACCCATAACCCTGCAGGGGACAACACTGGAGACACAGTGTGGGAATTACGCCCTATCTGATCCCACCACACCAAGGCAAAATGCTAAGGGTGTTCAACAGAACAGCAAGGGAAGCAGAGAAAGGGAGTACCAAGGGGTACCAAAAAGAGTCTTTGGGCCAGGGCATGGCACCCCATCAGGCTCAACTGAAAAATACTTGTAAAGGTCAACAAACAGACCTTGAACTATTTGCAGGCTTTTCTTTTTGTCATTGGACTTTCTGTTGTTCTGGGTTTGTTTGTTTGTTTTTGTTACTTTGTTTTGCTCTGCCTCTTTTGTGTGTGCATATTATTATCTGTGCAGGTCTATCCAGATAAGATAGCCTGGATAAATAATCTGGAGGAGAAAATAATCTGGCGGGTGGACATGGAAGAGGGGGAGATGTAGAAAAAATGAAGTGGTGTCAACCAACTTAGGGACAAAGAAACAACAAGTGATCCAATATCAGTAGCGAGGAGGGTGCAAAAGGCTTGATCAAGGGAAATGTCACTGAGAGGAATCACTGAAACCCAAATGAAAGCTGAGAATGTTAGTGGGACAAGAGGAAAGTAAAAAGAAACAGAGGAAAGAACTAGGAAACAAAGGCCATTCACAGACGTCTAAATACAGGTATGTATATATGCAAATACATTTATATATGATGATGGGGAAATAGATCTATGTGCATATATAGGTTAATATTAAGGTAGCAGATGGACATTGGTCCTCCATTCAAGTACTTCCTCAATGCAAGAATATTTCATTCTATTAAACTGGCACTCCATGATGCTCACCTTGCCAACACAATCACTGAAGACAA
This sequence comes from Nesogale talazaci, assembly GCA_004026705.1. NCBI lineage: Eukaryota > Metazoa > Chordata > Mammalia > Afrosoricida > Tenrecidae > Nesogale > Nesogale talazaci. The sequence continues at coordinate 16,296 of PVJH01013126.1, read as the reverse complement.
ATGTGGTAAAGAAAGCTGATGGTGCCCAGCTATCAAAAGATACAGGCTAAACAAGGTAAACAAGCGGCCATATAGCTCAGAAGCAACAAATCCCACATGGAAGGAATATACCAGTGTGTGGCCACGAGGCGCCAATGGGATCAGGTGTCATGCATCAAAGAAAAAAAATCATATCATTGTGAACAAAGGGGAGTGTAGAATGAACACCTAAAGTCCATCTGTAGGCAACTGGATATCCCCTTACAAAAGGGTCATGAGGAGGACACGAGTCAGTCAAAGTGCAGTGTAGCAATGATAGAACATACAACTTTCCTCTAGTTCATAAATGTCTCCTCACCCCCACTATCATGACTCCAATTCTACCTTTCAAATGCAGCTAGACCAGAGGATGTACACCAGTACAGATAGGAACTGAAAACCTGGGGAATCCAGGACAGATGAACCCTTCAGGACCAGTGTTAAGAGTGGGAGGGTGGAGAGAACATGGGAACCAATTACAAGGTTCTACATATAACCCACTCCCTGGGGAGTAATCAACAGAAAAGTGAGTGAGGGGAGACATTGGTCAATTTAAGACGTGGAAAAATATTGATCTATAAATTATCAGGGAAAAGGGAGAGTGGGGGAGGAAGGGGGAAATTGAGGAGATGATACCAGAGGCTAAAGTCGAAAGCAAATGTTTTGAGAATCATGAGGGCAACAAATATACAAATGTGCTTGATACAATGGATGGATGTATGGATTGTGATAAGAGTTGTATGAGCTCCTAATAAAATGATTTTTTAAAAAGAAGAAGAATGTAGTGAAGAACAGAGGAGGCAAATTTATGAAAACTTCTTAACCCAAACTAAAAACCTTGAGGGAATAGATCACTGGACCTGAAGTTTCAGGACAAGTCTGGTGACAGGACCAACGTCAATTGGCACGATACAGTTCTCAAACACAATGTCCTACATCCCACGTGAGTGAGTAGTGACTAGGTTCTTAAAAGTTCAGAACAGGCCTGAACCATGGTGGTGTAAGTGGTTGAGTGCGGGACTGCGACCCACGGGCTTGGTGGTTCAAATCCAGCAGCGGCTCTCAGGAGCAACACTGGGTAGCGTCCACGACCACCAGAGGTAGTGATGCCCACCCCAAAACAACAACAAAATTCAGGAACAGCCATGTAAGGGGAAAGATGAGTGAAGAAAATTAGAGCTGTGTGGAAACAAATTAGTCCAAGGGACTTTGAGAACATCAATGTCCATGGCTTCAAGAGCTTGATGGTGCTTGGCGAGCACTACCACTTGCTCTGAAAGGGTTCATACTGGAAAATCTTAGAGTAAGAGAAGAAAATGCAGAACTATTTTCAAAAGGCTAGTCTTACTGAAACCTCCAAACTAGTCCCCTTCCAGGTCTGGAAATGAACTAACTCCCTGCATGGTTTCATTTTAGTAGACAGCTTATGCATGAAGAACAAGGCCAGAGAAGCATGCACACTTTCCGATAATCAATGACTTAAGATTAAAAGGGCAACGTTTGCCCAAGGACAAGATTCAGGAGGGAAAACAGCGAGAATGGAAACAGGAAAGACAGGAAGTAGTATAAATGATACTACCTTTTGTGGGGGATGGCAATCAACCAGAGTAGCAATCAACAACGTGGAACAAAATGTGTATGGATTGTGGAATGGAAAACTGATCTGCCTCTCTGTAAACCTTCACTCATTTCACAATACAAAGTGTCAGATACACATATAAAATGGAGAGGAGCCACTTTCAAAGATTTTGAGGATTTAATGAGCTCATAAATGTAGCACGCTGGCAGTGTTGGCAAGAGCCTGCTTTCAATAAAGCCTGCCGGCTCTTAGCAGCAGCAGAGAGCTACTGCTCTCCTTCTCACTCATTGTGGATTCAATAGAATCTGCCCCAAAGATGTGTTGGAATCCTAACACCTCTATCGTACATGTGACCTTGACTGGAAATAGATTTTTCTTTATTACATTAATTAGCTCCAACTGTATCCAGGAGAGTCTAAGTCTAATCATATTTGACTTATAAAAAGTGTAGGTCAGATACAGAGACAGATACCATGAAAGGATCATCTGCAAACCAAGGAACCACAGAATAGGCACAACAGGATCTTTATTGGCACATTCACCCTCTAGAACTGTGAGAAAATAAACATATGCTCTTTTTAAAATCGAAAACAAATACAAAGTTGTTTCCACTTTTAGTATTTTCTCCCTTCTTTTTGATTGAGGTTTATCTAGGCTCCCCCCACCGCCCCCAGTCATTGCTGTTTTTTCTTTGCTTGCTTCTTGTTTGTGTTTTGCATGATTTTCTGTAAGTGAACTCCAGGATAGATAAATCTATAGAAACAGTAACTGGATTGGGGCATACGAAGGGCGAACGGGGGATTGGGGAGCTGAAAACTATGAGTACTAGAAAAAACACTCTGAACTTGATTGTGGGGGTGATTATACAAATCTTTTTAATATGACTGAATGATTAAAGTGGATGATACATGAGGCATATGCCAATAAAAGCATTAACAAGCAGTTCTGCACAGGCTTCCTTTCTGCCCAGGCTGGTTAGGCCCTTGTCATATAGCAAAGTGAGGACCCAATAACCACAATCATGCACAAATTCCACAATCTTTTTGTTTTTAAATCCTTTTATTGGGGATTGCACAATTCTTATCACACTCCATACATGCATGCATGGTGTCAAGCACATTTGTATACCTGTTGGATCATCATTTTCAAAACATTTCTTTCTACTTGAGCCCTTGATGTCAGCTTCTTCTTTCCCCGCTCCCCCCTCCCATTCTCCCTCTTGATAGTTTATAAACTATTTTTTCTTTCATGTCTTACACTGACGGATGTCTTCCTTTACCCACATTTCTGTTGTCTGTCTCCCCAGGAGGTACTATGCATTCCACTCTCTCTCCCCCTTGATTTGCTCCTGTGTGTTCTGATCAGAAATGTCCCTCTCTCAGAGCTGTAGCTTCACTGCTTTCCTCTGAAGTGAATTCTTCTGCAGGAGAGGAGCTCTCCACATAGTTGGGATTAAGACTGGCCTTCCAGACTCTTCTACTGGTTCCCTGCTTCATGTCAGTATGTTGCATTCACATCTGGGAGCACCAGGTTGAGTCTGATCCCACTTTCCCTGTGGAGATATAAACAACACCCTCCCCTTGGGTGGATTCGTGTTCTCCCACTACTCATGTCTTTTTTTTGTTTTGTTTTTCCCCTCCTTTTTAATTGGCTACCATATGTATCCCTGGATTTGGTCTGGCCCCTGCCATACTACCTGGACCTCACCCTGGGAATATATGGATACAGTACCTTTTTTCCTATCCCTCTTTTGCATTTTTAAGCTTACCCCATCAGATTCTTGTTATACCTGTCCTTTTGAGGTTGGTTTACATTGCTTAGTATAATTTCCTCCAGTTCTTCCCATGCAGCTATGTGCCTCATGCATTCATGACTACCTTTTAGGGATGAGTCTATTGTATGTATGTACCACAGTTTTTTTTAATCTATTCATCTGTTGACAGAAATTTGGGTTGTTTCCAACTTCTTGTAATTGTGAACTGTGCCATGATGAACACTGGAGCACAGGTGTCTGTTCATGTTTTGTTTCTTGCCTCCCTGAGTGTATGCCCAGTAAGGGGATTGGTGAGTTGTGTGGTAGCTCAATTTCCAAATGTTTTAGATATTGCCAAATCAATTTCCATAGTGGCTGTACATACCTACAGGCCCACCAGGAGTGGATGAGTTCCTCTCTCACCATAGTCTCTCCAACACTTGTTGCTTTCTGAGTTTTTTAATTCAGCTATCTTTGAGGATGTTTGGCGGTATTTCATAGTTGTTTTCATTTGCATTCTCTTATGGCTAATGATAGGCAACATTTTCTCATATGTTTTCTGACCATTTGAATTTCTACCCTTGTGAAACTTCTGTTCAAGTCCTTTGCCCACCTCCTCAGTGGGAAATTCAGTTTTTTTCCTTGTTGGAAGCTAGGAGAATGTTGTAGATTTTAGGAATAAGGCCTTTGTCTAATGTGTCATTTCTAAAGATGTTTTTCTAAGCCATGGGCTTTCTTATTACTCTCTTAGTGAATTCTTTTGATGTATGTGGGTGTTTTATCTTCAGTTTATCAATTTGTGACTCATTTGTGTTTGTATCCTTCCCTATTTCTTATAGCCTATGTGTTCCCTTGCCAAAGTTCTCTGGTTTGTCCCAATTCCCTCATTGATGTCCCTAATAGTTTGTGGTTTTACCTCGAGGTTGGTGATCCACCATGAGTTTAATCTTGTGCATGGAGTGAGATAAGGATCTTGCTTAATTTTTTCTGCTGGTAGATATCCATTTTTTCCAGTACCACTTGTTAAAGAGAGCATCTATTTCCCATTTGATATTTTGGGGGCTCTTATCAAAGATCTGTATGCTGATGATTTTATTTCTGGGTTTTCAGTTCTTTTCCACTGGTCTGAATGTATGCCATTATACCAATACCATGGTGTTTTGACCACTGTGGCTATGTAATATGTGCTAAAGTTAAGTAAAGAAAGCCCTCCTATTTTGCCCTTCTTCTTGAGGAGTTCTCTGCTATTTTTGGGATTATTTTCTCTTCATATGAAGGTGGTAATCAGTTTTTCCAATTCTTTGAAGAAAGATGATGCTAATTGTAGCAGAATTCCATTAAATTTATATAGTGCCTTGGGCAGAATTGACATCTTTATTAGATGGAGTCTTACAGTCAGTGAGCATGGGATAGTCTTTCATTTGTTGTGATCATTCTTGTTTTTTTGTGAAAATGTTCAGTAGGTTTCCTCATACAAATCTTTAAAAAATTTTTTTTATTCAGGTATATCCCCAGATATTTTGATCTGTGCTTGCCTACTGTGAAGGGTACTACCATTTTGATCTCCTCTTCTGTGGTCTTGTGTAATGTGTATAGCAAGATTTCTGTTTGAAGTCTTGTGTCCTATCACTCTGCCATATTCTTCTATTGCTTCCAGTACTTCCTTTGTGGAACTTTTGCGATTTTCAATATATAAAATTATATCATCTGCAAATAACGATAGTTTCACCTCTTCCTTCCCCAGGAGAAAATTTTGGTATCTTTTCTTTGCTTTATGCTGTTAGTTAAAGCCTCCAGGACGATATTAAATAAGAGTTCAGGCAGGGGCATCGTTGTCTGGTTCCCTTTTTCAGTTGGATTGTGTTAGTCTTTTCTCCATTGACTACCATGTTGACTGTTGGTTTTTCATATATAGCTTGTATATATCAAGGAGTGTCTTAAACAGGAATTGGTGTTGAATGTTGTTGAATGCTTTTTTCTTCATAGAGAATGACCAAATGGTCTTTCATATGTTGAACCATCCCTCCATCCCTGGTATGAATCCCACCTGGTCAATCTTCAGATATATGGGCTTGAAAAGCATGTGAATTTTTTTTTTTTGTATTTGGCTGGAGATCTGTAAATATCTATCAGGTCAAATTGTCTAATTGTAGTTTTTAGATCTGTAGCTTCCTTGTTGAGTTTCTTTGATCTATCTTTCTCAGAGCGAAGTGTATTTAGGTCACCTACTATAATTGTTAAGCCTGTGATTTCTTTTTTCATCTTTTGAGGGTTTGATTCAGTGGGTCTCTCATTTGGTGAATATCTATATTTAAAATGTTTTGTGATTCTTTGTCTACAGTTCCCTTAAGAATTACAGAGTATCCCTCTTTGAGGTCAATTTTTTTTTTAAATTTAAAGAAAAAAATTTATTGAAGATCTGAAAAACAATTCCTAAAAGATCGACTTGTCCAGAAACTGTAGCTACACAATGCATTGCATCTATCATGTTAAAATGTGCATAAGACACAAATACAAAAACCATGAAACAAGTCACCATTCTTCAACAATCTGAGCACGGTTAATAAAATGCCTAAGGAACTACGTAGATGACTTGCAAAGGATGGGCTCTTTAAGCACCATTAAAAAAAAGAGAGCGTGCACAAATGGATGAGTGTGTTCAGTTATATACACTGAATTGAACCTTTGGCACTAGGAATGAGAGTATTTTGTCATATAGCATTAACATTTATTATAAAAGTGTGTAGTGCCAAAGGAATAGAACCACCAGCATTCAAAAGCAGCTTTGTCAACTAGGCAATGAAACACTCAACAGTATGTCTCTCTGTTGTCTATTACTAAATACACTGGTAGCAATTTTGAAGTGTAAAAAAAAAGAGAGAAAGAAAAGAAAAAAGGAGCTATAACCCCTTTTATTTTCTCTGTTTAAAATCAAACAGAAAACAAAACATACATCGATTTTGTTATAGGCTAACATTTTCAAAGTACATCATTTGTACAAGAGAAGGACTAAGAACAAAGTGTGTTTACAGAGAACCCAAGATCAGCGCCTGTCAGCAGCCTCACACAGCCTTCCGATGATACTCCGGAGGAGCCACCTCATCATCGCTGGCACTAAACAAGGTGGCCGAATTCTTTGCCAGGTACTTTAGGAAATCATGAAGATAGTTCAGTAACAAAGCAAGACTCTTCTCATCCAGAGGTGTACAGGCCAGCATCGCTCCAATTCGCACGAATAATCTCAGTAGATGTGGCGCTCCATACACCTGGGACATGGACGCATCAGGGTGGTCTGCGAGAATTTCAGCATACTGAGGTCTCTCAAATCAGGAGAGCAGCTGAGTGCCCAGCATTACGTTGAAGTACTTTTATCCCTGCCACGACTTCATTAACAGCATATTCCTTATCTGTGTTTCCTCCAGATTTCTTATAATTCGCATAATCCTCTAAAATGGAGTCCACATTCTTCTTGGCAGGAAGATAAAAGAACTGTTTTTGCGTGGTAATTAAGTCCCAGTCATCAACAAGCCATGGTTTTAGTTCTTCGGGAATCTTCACTTTGACTTCAACTCTGTTCATGAATGTCTCCTCATTTTCTGCAGTTGGATCTATGCGAACCCTTTTCTTCCGAGGAGGATGGGGTGTCTCACTTGTACTGCCACCTTCTCCATTGCCAGGTGTTTTCTGCTTATTCTTTTTTGTTTTCACTTCAACATTTTTCTGTTGCAGACCAGATGTCTTCTTTCCTGGAGCAGCCCCTCTCATCTTCCCTTCTGCATATTGCTTCTGGTTAGCTTCTTGAAGTTTTCTCTGTTTCTGAAGATTGGTGTCCACGTATTTGAGCACTCTGCTTTCTGGAACCTATTCATCCCAGTTTTTATTCCAACCACTGTGATGTATAAAGTATTTCACTTGCTTGTCCTTTATTGCAACCTTTACACACTTTGCTTCATAAAGAAGAGGCCCATGAAAACACAGTACTCTCTCACTCTCCTGGAACTTAGGCCTTGAGGTCAATTTTATCTGAGATTAGGATTGCAACCCCTGCTTTTTTTAAAGGACTATTTGCTTGGTATCTTTTTCTCCAGCCTTTGATTCTCAGCCTATTTTTTGTCTGTAATTTTGAGATGTGTCTCCTGAGGCAACAGATTAATGGGTTGTATTTTATAAACTAATCTGCTAGTCTCAGCCTTTTAATGCCTGAATTGAGTCCATTGATATTCACGGTCATTATATCTATCTGTGGACTCTGATATCATCTTATACTGTTTGTGTTTCTTACCTTCATTTCTTATTATTATGCTGTGTATGTGGTTCATTCTTGACTTCTTTCCACCCTTAAGCCAATGCTATCTTGGGAGCTGTTTTCTATTTGTTCTATGGGTTTTTCTATGTGGTGGTCTCCCATTTTCTGTTTGGTGAGGGTTGTTCTATCCATACTAAACCAGCAAGGGTCTTTTGTTGGACTGTTTTTCTTTTAATATATTCTTTAAGTTTTTTCCCATTGTTTGGGAAGACTCTTACTTCTCCAACTTTCTTGATAGGTTATTTGACTGGGTAGAGTATTGTTGGGTTTGCATTATTTTCCTCCAATTTTATCAAATATGTTATTCCACTCTCTCCTCTTCTTCACATTGTCCACTGAGTGTCCTGAACATATTCTTATTTGGGAAACTTTATATGTGATTTCTGGTTTTTTCCTAGCTGCTGTCATGGTTTTCTCCTTTTCCTCAAAGTTGGATAGTTTAACTATTATGTCTGTTGGTGACTTCTTGGGATTCAGTCTAGCTGGTGTTCTTTCAGCCTCCTGAATGGTTGCCTGGTTTTCATTCATAAAGCTGGGAAAGTTTTCCTCCAAGAATTCTCTCCTTGTTTTTGCAGTTGATGACGTTTCTTTTAATCCTCCAGTAATCCAATTAGTCTGACCTTGTTCCTTTTGATAGCATCAGACATAGCTATGACATTTTCTCCAGTTTCTCTGATAATCTTATTAGACTTTGGTTCATGTTTGCTAAAAATCTCCTTCGCTCTCCTCTGGGCCACTGGTGCAGTTCTCTGCCTCCTCCAGTCAGTTGGTGAAGTGTGTGAGTCTGCTACTGGTTTTTCTAATCTTGTCCCTAAGCTCTCTTTCTTTTTGGTGTATTGTATTGATCTCCTCTATCATTTCATCCTTTATCTTTATTGTTTCCCTCATATCTTATATGACTCCCAGCAGCATCCTGAAAATTTCTTTCTGTGGCAGATCAATGTTTGCTTCTTCTATGCATGTCGTTAGGTTCAGAACATCTCTTCGGGAACTGCCTTTTGTTTCTCCTGTTAGTTTTTGGTTGAGGACATTGGGGCTGATTGTTGTTTGTGTTGCATTGTTGTAGAGGAGCCCAGTGCCATTTTTTCAGAAAGTCGAAGAGCACTGGGCTCTCTCTGGAAGACTCATAGAATACTTCTTTGAACTGCCTGTAGCTAATTGCACTATGGAATTGATCTATTGCTTTACCCTCCTGCGGCTTCATTCTTTCCTTGTTCAACCAGTATCCTGTTATTGGGAGGGCAAATTGGATGGTCCTCTCAGGGGATGTTGGTTGGGAGATTGTGGACCCACGAGGATGGTTCTGCGGTAGGTGACCTCACAAGAAACCATGATAGTGTGACTCACAGCAGTTTGAGGCACTGCAGAGGGTAATTGGGGGTACCTGCCGCACCAGAAGTGCCACAGAAGGCAGGTGGATGTGCCCATTTGGTATAAAACACTGAAAAGGGTGGGAAGAACTACCCTGGTCAACTAGATTCCCACACGGGCTGGGTAGAGATTCCTACAGCAGTGTGGAGCACTGGAGAATGTTGATTGAGCTGTCTTAGGCCATGTGAGACACTATGCAGGCAGGTGGGAGAAAGTTCCTGCAGTGACACTGGAAAACAGAGAACGGGAAGGAGCTCCCTCAGTCACATAGGTACCTGAAACTTCCCCCAGAACAAGGTGGACAGGATGTTCCCAACTGTGTGTTAAGTGCTACAGAGGGTGGCGGAATTTCTCCTGGAGGAAGGTGGGAAGGATTTCCCCAGTTTTATGTTATGTTGTAGAGGCTGGAGCTCCCCTAGTTGGATGAAAGGAAGGCATAAATACTCTAGGCTAAGAGGAGTGGCCTGGAGGTTGACAGTGGTGTGTGAGAGAAAAGAGAAGAGAAAAAAAAAAACTGTGCCTGCTGAGACTGGAGGGAAAGAGATGGAAACAAAAATAACAATATAGCTGATCCCTATTCCCTGACTGTGGGGCTGGAGGGGTTTAAACTCTGCCCCAAGGCAGCAGCAAGCTGTGGATGTGTTGGAATAAAGCCCTTGGACGAGCTCCAGAGAATCCTGGCTCTGGCTGAGACAGTGGCATGGCCAAGGTTAAACCCTAGTTGGCCTCCAGAGTGGGAAGTCAAAAGCCCCAACTCCTCCAAAACCAGTGGATCTTTGTCTACTTATCTTTATGATGCTCCTCCTGCAACACAGTAGTGTGGAATTGCCCTCTTAGTGCCTCCCCTGCGCTCATTTCTGTGGAGTCCCTCTGGTATGTGTTACTCAGTCACTATCTTCCCAGAAGTCCAAATTCTGCCATCTTATCATCTACCTTCTACCTCCCCTGCTGCCCAAACTCATCCAGCAGATTCAACTTATGCAGTGAAGGTGGGTAAGTTATTAACCACTCAGCTTGCCAAAGCAGATCGTTTTCTATCGATAACTCCATGGCTGATTTGCATGAACATCAAATTTGTTGATTTTCAGAAATAATGTTTCCAGCATCATGCTACTGGCTCCCCTTCTATGCTCTGCGCTGGTGTGGTAAACATACCAGGTTTTACCCCTCTCTCCTCTTGTTTATAGTTAGATAGATAGATAGATAGATAGATAGATAGATAGATAGATAGACAGACAACTGGATAGGGGTGTGTGTGTGTGTGTGTGTGTATGGATGAGAGAGGGAGAGTAGTTAACACACACACACACACACACACACACACACACCAGACAACCAAAACCTAGCCCTGGACCAGATGGCCACATTCTGTTGTCTTCATTGGCTCAGCATATGCACAATCAATTTGCATAACCAAATCAAGGCCAGTTATGACCTGCTCATGGGTGGGATGGTTCTTCCCCTTCACTTCCTGCCAGTTGAGCTATTTAAGGATTTGCATTCGTCAGCTGCCTCCAGAGACAAAGAGGAAGGTTCTTGGGCTGGGAAGCAGAAAGCAAAGGAAGACAGAATGTTCTCTCTTCATCTCCAGGAAAAACTAGGAGACCCTTTTGATAACAAGGACAGTGGTCACCATTGCTGACCACCTCTTATGACAGGTATGTACACAGAGATATAAATAATAAGAGTCACTATGAAGCCTCTACAGAATGCATTTCACTCACCTTTCCTCCTCTCAGCACACCTGGGAGGTAAATGCCATTATTCCCATTCTACAAAAGGCAGGATTGGTTGAGGCATCTCTTCAGCCTCACAGGTTGGAGAAGAGACAGACCTTTCAAGCCCAGGTGCCTCTGGCTCTAGATGTCTCCCTCTGATCATAACGCTCTGTGGAACCTTCTCCTGTTGGTCACCTCTGTCCTGGATTTTCAAATCCTAATTTTTTACCCAGACCTGAGTCCCGACCTTGTTCCTATTGCAACCATTTTGGAGCTGTTAGCAGGGCCTGATGAGCTCATTCCGTCCCCTCAACTTGCCCTCCTGGGGAGGCACTGGGCCCCCTTCTTGCTTCAACCAACTGGCCTGCAGGTAAGTACTTCTGCTCGTCCTGGATGCATCCTCCTTCCCTTAACCCACTGGGCTGCAGACACATTGTCCACAGGAAAGGGCTGAGCAGAGGGAGAACTTGTTCCTTTCCCCTTGTAGAGCTATACCCTCATGAGTGCTTCATTATAAAGGTGCAATTACTTTTGGGAAAACAGACTTTGCAGAGATCCAGTGCTGGTCAGTGGTTATGTGCATGGATCAAACAATATAGATTTCTATCTTTCGATTAACAGCAACATAGTAACCATAGATAAATCACAATTTAATCTATTATTAAATTGACCACTGTTAACTGGAAACAGCTTATTTCCAGTTTTGGGGGGCGGTTACTATAAGCAAATATATACTCAATACTGGTGATTCTAGTTATATGACAGTCACCAAAGCATAATTTCTGAGTCAACATACAAAGTGTCTGACTCTGTGTGTGTGTCTGTGTTTTTAAATGTCATTGTGATTGTGGTAGTTGGTCATCTGAAGCAATTTGGAATTCCAATTCTGTGGAATTATCTAATCACAGAATTTCTAGGAATGGAACAATTACTTGTCCGGAGTCAGAGCACTTTGTTCTAAGAGGTCAGTTTTGTAATGTTCTCCTTTCTCCTAAAATCTGAAACAGCTTAAGCATTCAGCAAAGTTGAAAGAGTGATGCAGTGAACACCCCTTATACCCACCACATTCCTGCTACCAATTATTAACATTTCCCATACACTTTGTTGTTGTTTCATATCTCTCTAGTTACACCTCTAGCCATCCAGCAATCAAATTAACTTCTAAAATAAATTTCAAAGTTGATTTTAGACCGCAGAACATGTTCCCTTCCTGTGAGCATAGCCCAAAGTAGAGCACAAATATGAGCACAGCCCATATTTGCTTATAGGGATTTTTTCCCTCTTGCCTTTGAGATATAATTTAAATCCAATAACATGCTCAAAACTTAAGTATGCATTGCCAATGTTGACAAATACTGGTGTAACCTAAATTTGTCATCATCTCAGAAAGTGCCCTCATGCCCTTTCCCAAATCATTTCTGTTTTATTCCCTCATGAGTACATTTTAAACTTTTAATATACAGAAAGCTATAGCCCCACCAGTACTCATTACTGTTCATCTTCACTCATTATTAGAGCAACAATTATTACTACTGCTGGTGAGCTACCAGAAGAATAAACAGATTTGTCTTGGAAGAAGCACAGCTGGAATGGCCCTCAGAAGGGGGGCTGGTGAGAGGAGCTGTCATGTGACACACTTCAGGCATGTTCTCAGGAGAGATAAGTCCCCGGAAAGGGACATCATGCTTGGGAGAGAGTCAATGAAAAAGAGGAAGACCCTTGAGGAGATGGATTGGTGCAGAGGCTGCAACAGTGGATTCAAATAAAACTTGTGAGGTGGAGGCAGTGCTGGACCACGCATCGTTCTGTTGAACACAGTGGCTATGTGTCGGATCCAGCGTTCGGTGTAAAAAGCGCCGCATCTGCTAGCAGTGGTCAATGTACCCAGCTGCTAAAAGACAGATGGAAGGTCTGAACCCATTGGGGTTTGTGGAAGAGAGTGGGGGCAGTCTGCTTCTGTAAAGATTTACAACCTTGAAAACCCTACGGGGTAGTTCTACTGCCTTATGGGGTCACTGTGAGTCAGAACCAACATATTGGCAACGGGTTTGGGTTTTTGTTGTCATTTATTCTATGCACATAGAACAAAAAAGGGATCCCTGGTGGTGTAGTGATCGCACGTTGGCGGTTTGAAACCCCCCGCTGCTCCGAGGGAGAAAAATGGGACTTTCTAATTCCGTAAACACTGGCAGTGTTGGAGACGCACAAGAGGAGACGCACATGAGTTGGCATCGCCTTGATGTCAGTGAGTTTGGTTTTCAGGGGGTGGTCGTGCTAGAGCCCTGGTGGTGCGAAGCTGAAGCGCTTGGCTGCTAACTGAAACGTCGACTGCTCAAACCCAGCAAGCTGCTCTTGGAAGAAAGCTGTGACAAGCTGCTTCCATACAGACTGCAGACTTGGGGACTCTGTGACATTCGTGCTGTGTTCTATAAGGCCACTCCGAGTCAGAGTCCACGTGACCGCAGTGGCTATGGTTTTCTGGTTGACTCTAGTCTAAGGAACCGTAGGTGATGTAAATGGTCAACTTTTCATTCAGAGGTTGGAGATTCAGTTCCACCCAGTAGGGGCTTGGACGCAGGACCTGCCTATCCATTTCTTTAAAAGTCAGCTGTTGACATCCCGATGGAGTTTCACAGTTTGATACATAGTGTCACCTTGAGTCAGACTTGGCCTATTCTGCTGGGCAAAACACTGTTAGCGCTTTACATGTTATTAATTGCCGTGGTATCTGCCCTCCTCTCCTGGGTGCTGAATAAATGGAACCAAACGCTGCCATCAACGTGATGACAGGATTTTCACTGATGAATTTTTGGAAATAGACCACCAGAACTTTCTTCCTAGTCCAGCTTGTCTGGAAGCTCCCATGAAGTCTATTCTGCATCAAGACAACACATAAACCTCCACAGATGGGCCTGAGAGGAAGGCGCCTTGGCCAGGAACTGATCTATCTGGGTCTGCAGCCTGGAAAGAGAATTCCACCATCAGACTACAATATGATACAGACTACAATCAGATACTTTTCAGGGAGTCACTCATTTACTCCTCACAGCAGCCCTGGGGTGTAAGTGGGGTTGGTATTCCCATCATACAGGTAAGTATACCTAGGCATAGAATGGCTTAGTAACCTGTCAAGATTATATTATAGATAGCTAGGTTTGATTCCAGACTGTTAATGCCAGAATCAATCATTTGAAAACACCCACCTATAAATGCCTATCTAATCTAATGTGTGGGCATAACATTCCATACCTGCTTTAATTTACCTTTCCATGACATGGGAAGTTTATTGACCATTTAGATTTCCTCTTTTGGAATTCCTATCAAACTCACCATAGGAGAGAGGTGAGGCCCTCTGTTCCTACAGATATTTACAGTCTCAGAAACCCTGCCTTGGATTTCGGTGAGTCTGGTGACAGTGGGTGTTTGGGCTTGAGTTTATTTGTCTAGGAAGCCTTGTTGACAAAGTAGTCGAGTGCTCGGCTGCTAACCAAAAGGTCAAAGCCACCAGCTGCTCTAAGACTGCAGCCTTGAAAGCACCCTGGAGAAGCTCCCGTCTGTCCTATCAGGTTGCTGTGAGTAGAAATAGGCCTCACAGCCCCCAAACAGCAATAGTCATCTATTCATTTTCTTAATGGACTGTTAATCTCTTTACACATTAAGGATATTACCTTCTTAACAAAGATGTTCTAAATATTTTCCTTATATTATTGCTTTTCTTTCGCTTTGCTCATGGCATCTTGGGTCCTCAGCTTGCTGGGCGGTGGGGGTGGGGGAGTGTGATTGATGAAGGTTGATCCATCTGTCTTTACCTATTTCCGTACATGAGTATGGAGTCTCCTGATTGCTTAGAGAGGTTTCCCTTGCCCCAAAGCTATATTCTTTTATTTAGTGCATTTTTTTGCTTTATGATTCTATGTACGATGATAACTCATTTGAAATTACAAGGAGTGCAACTGATTTTGTTCTCTTCCCAGATGGTTGGTCAGTTTTGTGCCAAATTCTTTCTTCAGTAAACCGCTCCTTTCCCAGGGAATCGAGCAGCATTTCCCTAGCTTCAGTGGTTCTGCCAGACAAGCGTGCCTTGTTCACCATTTAGCCAATCCCCTGTAGCGCATTAAGAAATCACCTCTCTGTTTCTACTCATCAAAGTTATTCTTTCTTAAAATTAAAAAGGATGCCGCTTTTTATGAAGTGATCTTTCTGCATCTGGTAGGATAATCCTATGATTTCTCATTATTTTTTTTTTAAGGAGGGTTGCCCCTATGTTCATGAGTGATGTTTCCTTAAAATGTTCTTTTCTTCAATATTTAGGTCAGATATTTTGATATTAAAGTTTGATTTATGAAGTCGTCTGCTGACTTTGTCATTCCTTGTAGCTTTTGAATAAGCCTTTCCCATGAATCGGCCGTATGCTCACTGATAAAGCCATCTGGACCGAGAGTTGTGCGTCTTAGAATATGTTGTACCACTGATGCCATTTCTATAATGCTTACATATTTTGCCAAAATTTGCAAGAGAGCTTCAAAAAGTGTGTGGGAAAAGTTCCTACAAATATTTTGAAACCCCTTCACATTTAATTGTGCGCCACTGGTGGAAATGTAAACGTTTCCATTTTCATTGTTACAAACAAGGCTACAATGAAGACAATTAAAAGTTACCTCTGGAGGATTATCTGTGTTTTTACATTTTTATTTATTTATTTTTGTTTTGTATTTCCACTTTTAGTATCTTCTTAATAGATGAGTCTTACAAGAGGAATTGGTGGGTGTCATGGGTTGAGTTCTATTCCCTCAAGACAGGTGTTAAATTCTTAACCCTTGTACTTGTGGATGCAGTCTTGCTTGCAAATAAGCCTTTTCTTTGTTATGTTCATTAGACTTGACCTGGGTAGAGTGGGTTCTAAATCTGATCACGTCTGGGTTATAGTAAGAGCAGATTAGACCCAGAGACATGCACCCATGGGGGAAGAGAGCTGTTTTGTTGGGACCACCAAAGAGCCATGGAATGCCTGTGGGGCTACTGATTTGGACTTAAGATTCCAGAACTGTGAGAACATAAATTCCTCCTCCTTCAATCCATACAGGTGTGTTATTTATGCTGAAGGAATCCTAGCAGACTTAAGACTCTGGGTCAAGAATTATGAAGAGTTTTGAAGTGGTCTTGAACTTGGTCTTGATACCATGCCATTTCTTACCTAAGAGAAATGATTTTCATGCTAATTATAATTACTGTTATAGCAAATCATCTCAAAGCTCCGTGGTTGAAAGCAAGGATAAACATTTACTATCCTCGAAGTTTCTGTGGGCCAGGTATTGAGGAAAGGCTCAGTTGGTCAGTTCAGTCATGTCCGCTTGCTCCTGGGGCCAGCTAGTTGTGCCGGTGGATGTAGAGCTTTAGTTTCTCCGTATAAAAGGTCATCCCAAAGGCTGCCTAAGCACCATCACAATATGGCAACTAGCTCCCCCAGAGCACATGAGGGGTCGAGGGTAGGGGGGAGAAGGGAAACGGGAGGTGTGGGAAGAGAGAGAAGCTGAAATGGATGGGGCGGGGG